>VZTI01004803.1:1329275-1389193 GCA_013397865.1 Struthidea cinerea
TTGGTTGGTTGGTTGGTTGGTTGGTTTTTAATAAAACAGGCTTAGAGTGCACGGAATCACAGGCAGGAACAGATATCCATAAACAATGGTCCACTACATACGGGCATTTGCGCAAGAAACTACTTTTGCTATTGTTACTTGAAAAGTACACACATTCTAAGCATCAGTTACTAATAACTGCTGTCCACCAAAATTCTTGATGGCATCATCAAGAATTATGTAAAGCTAACCATGAAATACATTTTGTACAACCATATCTATGCACAAATACAGATGCATAGCAAATTTTAACTGTTTTTTTTCCTTAATGAAGAGGAAGTGAAAGTTCTCCCCTTCTGTCCAGAAATCTCTTATCTGGTTAGGATTAATATCTCAGCCCTTCAGCAAAAGGATACAGACAAAGTAACTCCATCCCAAATCTAAGAAGGTTTATACATAGAAACGTGTTGAAATTGCTAAAATGTATTTCAGATGGTCTGAAATCCTGCAGAATTTACCTAGTGTCACATAGCTAATGTGTCATAATACTGTCCATTGTCCATTCATGTATTCAGACATATGCATAACTTTTGCAAAAAGGAAAAGGACAGTTTTGGAGATTTGGGGGTTTTTTGAAAGTAGGTAACCACATAACTTTGTGTACTGCAAAAGTAAATTTCTGTTTGCTTCGGCTAGAGCTGAAGGTGTATTCCGAATTTGACTTTATAGTAATGTCAATGTACACTGATAAACAAAGGTATTTCTAAAAAAGTTACAAATTCAATATGTTCTAACTTTAAGAATGAACAAGTTACCAAAATAGAACTTGACTCTACACAAAAGTATGTCTTTTGTGAATACATTAAATATTTTAAATTTTTTTAACTGAAAACTTTTATTCCTAGCCTTCAGCAATACAGAATCAAGCAGTATACTATATAGCTTTAAAAATTAATTTTTAAAGAACCACAGTCCAGTAGTTCATTACCAAACACTATTTTGTCTTGATGTTCAGGCTGTCTTCTTCCTCAGGTTTCAATCTAAAGTGATGGTGAACTTAAGCTTTCTGTGACAAAATAATTATATATTACTTTTCCTCTCCATCTATTTTCTTGTTTTCATGAGTCCATTTTACTCAGAGTTCGAATTAAAATGCAGGAGACAGGGAGTTTATCTTTGGACTTCGATGTTTATTATATCTTATCTATAATACAGCTGCACAGAGTGTACCTTCTAAGTTAACAAGGTGAAAATGGCCCTGAGCTTCAACTTCCAAGGACTTTTAAGGTCCAAATCACTCAATTACAGAATTCCAAGTAGATTATTTTTACTTATAATCCAATAACTAACTATTCATGTCCCGCACTGTGGGTTTTTTGAACCACTACCAGAAAACCCAGATTTGTGAAGAAGAAAGAAGAACAAACCCACACCCCAAATCCCCCATATTTTTACACATATATATACTACTATATTCCATAAACCTAAATTTCTACATTTCTACACATTCCACCCAGGGACATAACTTTAATTACACAGCAACAGTCTCAGTGTTATCAAACAATTTGGGAAGCTTTTCCCAAGGTCTCAGGTCAAATGGAGTGTGCTTTTGAGGATCACTGTCTCAGCACTGAAAGGCTGAGATTCTCAGAACTCAGGGTTCCAACAAATAATAAGTCAAAATATAAACAAAATTGGTCTTTTATTACTCAATTACTTGAGTTGCTGCAAAGGGATTCAATGATAGAGGTAAATTAATGTATTGTTGGCATGACCTTGCTCCTTCACAGTTCATTATTTTTTCAACACAGAATTTGAGAATAAAGAAATTAGAATGGTTAATGAAACTCTTTCATTTATGTTGCATATATATTCACTAATCAAGAGTTGCAGTGATTTATATAGTGCACATAAATTGTATCCAAAAATAGACACACTTCAATATATTTTCTATTATCAAGCACAGAACCATGAATACACTAAATATATACATGCAAATTTTGCTGGAAAATGATACCCTAGATCTAGTTTATTACCTCCTGAGTTGACATCTACCTAATCTCTACTATATTCAGTGCTGAAAATGAACTGATAAAATAAAATTGACATGACACTGAAAATTAAGCAGTTCCAGATAATGAACCAGCTTTGCTATTATTGTACAAGAAGAAAGTTTTATCAAAAAAGCATACATATTTTGCCTATCATTTACTCACAGCTGCAATAAACCTTCAGGTAGGTATTTGCACAGGAATGATTAACTTAAATGCAAAGTGATACAGAATTGTTTGAAAGTACATTCTTCTGTAAAATCGTGGAAAATTTTTATTTGGTAATACATCCTTTCCATCAAGAAATATATATTATTTTTTTAAAAGCCAATACATATCTATTAAAAAAGGAAACTCATTATTCCTGAGTTTTTATGGTAAAACAAGCAGGCATATCAAGTTGGTGCTCTATACAGACCTGATTAATGTGAGACACTTGCTAATTATAGATCAGTGCTGCGAAAAAATGAACTAAGTAAAAATTCACAGCTACCTTTTCACTTTGATAGACAACATTCTACTCATGTCTCTTACTCTATCACAAAGCACAGGATGTAAATAAATATCTTGATAGCATTTGAACACTAGCTACAAATTGATTCTTCTACAGGGCTGCATTTCTTTAGAGTTTTCTGGAATCATCTTGGAAAAAAAGAAAAGTTCACCAGAAATTGCAATCTAGAGTGGCTGCATTTTTCTTCACAAAATAACTACATGCGGAGTTGACAATGCTCTAACCAAAGATAGATTTGTTTGTGCCCACCAAAATTTGTTTGTGCCCACCACTTCCTTTCCCAAGGGGAATGGTCTCACTGAAAAGCTGTCTCCATGAGGTTCTAGTTTTTGCAGAACTTTGTCCAAAATGCACAGCATAGGTACATGGCTAATGTCACAAAATAAGTTCAGTCATTTCTTAAAACAAGTACAGGAAACATAATCTTTGGCCCATTTAAAAAACAATCTTATAGTCTTAATTAAGAAATAGAAGAGTATTTCTACTTGCAACCTTAAGCTTTAGCAGTGTTGCCCTAGGATATGGAACTGGATTTTCCTCTTCCTACAGCAAAAAATCTCTCCTAAATCTAACCCCATTATAAGCATTTGAAGTGGGGCGAAGAGAGGGGGAGGAGGTATGGCAGCAGTCACAATAGATGAACACACAAATCCTTGCTAGAATTTTACATTTTCCAGAATTCAGCAACTTAATTTTGCAAAGATCTTGATGACAGAGCACAGAAGTGAACTTCTTATGCTGCTTATGATTTCTTCTCAGTTATCTAGGATTCACCATTATTTTCAGGTCACGATATTTTCAGATGCAGACAAGCGGTTTTTGTAATTGAGCATGAAAGGGATATGTCTTCCTTCCATCCTCTGCCTGTCCAGCCTCCAGCCTGCTCTCAAATTCATGTGAAATTCTAATTTGCAACCTCCTGTGCACTGCAGAAATACAGTTCAGCTACAGGAAAATCAAATTCTTGTGTTTGTTTTCAGCCTGGGGTCCACAAGTTGCATTTCATATTACCAAGTTCCCACATCACAACTTTCAGTGAAGTTTGTTGTCCATGTCACTTCCAGCCTGTCTTTTCCAGTCTAAAATGTCCTAGCCTCAAATAATTGGTTCCTCATCTGATTGTCATCCTGTTCCTCCTTTGACCTTTCCCTCAACATTTTCCAGTTCTAATGTTTTCTTTTTAAAATAAGATAATCACAATTCCACATACTATTAAAGGTATGGAAAAAATCCCATGTTTCTGGGATAGCAAAAAGATGTTCTCTATTGTGTTCTTTATTTTGTTCTAAGTAATTTCTAATATGTAATTGCCCTTTTTGGCCATTAGTGAGTATCAGGCTGGTTCATTAACTGACATACTATAACACCAGGATCTTACTTTTAATTTCTGAACCAATTATTTTAAGCATGAAGCTGGATTGATTTTGTTTCCCCTCATATTTATAAATTCACATTTAGTCTGAATTTCAACTGTTACTTAATTTCTGAAGGTCTTTCTAGAATGGTTCATGGTTTGATCACATTCCCACTACTCTAAATAACTTCCTACCGTGAGTGCAGTACTTACTTATCCTCTTTCCCAGATTCTCCAACTCTTCCCCTTCCCTGGCGAAGGCAGTCAAACAAACTGATCAGCATCCATCCTTAACACCTCAAGCTGAAAAATATCGTAGGCAACCTGCTCCAGAGAGCACTTACAATCTCAGAAATTTTGATTTTTAGTGAAATAAATAAATCAATAAATCCAACAAACTAATTAGGGCCATGAGTAACAGTTTTAAAATATGTATAAGAGCCTGCTCCAAAATTGAAAGGAATATTATATTTCCCATGTGTAACACACAGAACTAGTAATATAACTTTAACTGCAGCAAGATTCAGGCTGGGTATTGGAAAAAATATTTCCTTTTCCTTTCCTAATGATAAGACCAGTAAGGCTCTAAAACTGGGTTGGTTATAGAACATGTTATCACCACAGGTATTTAAAAACAGTTTATGTTAACATCTGTGAGTATGCTGTTGCAGGGGTATAGTCAGTCTTTCGTTAGATAAGGAAATACATACACCCTGAGGTCTCTTAAAACTCTCATTTTTCAAGATTCCCAAACTGACAAATAATCCTTCATGGTTACTGAATGCTAGAACATGATTTATAATCCACAACGGACCATCAGCTGGGTTGATTCCAATGCAAAAATATATCTTTGCCCTCTGTTTTCTACATATATATGTTTTCATCTCTTTTCTTGAAAAGCAATGAACAACCTGAAGTGAGGCTTTAGAATTACAAATAGACATTATTCTGCTGTCTTCTCTTTATCTTATTCTGACTGTTTTATTTATACAATTTTTTTTCTGCACAATTCTTGAGCACTCAAGAAACAAGACACAACCTGCTTCATTTCCTCATGGGTATTCACATTCTCTATCCACTGACACTTGACAGATTGTAATAAATATTCTCAAAAAGATTACTAAAGATTACTATATCTTACAATTAGCTTCTTTACCAAATGTGCAATCAGACAGAATGATAGCAAACAGAAATCCCACTAAGTTCATACTATAAAATTCCAGTTTTATATACTCCATTACAAAACGTGCATATAGAATTAAAGTTTTGACTTTTAAACTTTGTGCACACTACTGTTTGAATATCTTGATAATAAAACACCTCTTTTTTTTTAATTCTTTTTTTTTAGTGATAGGGTAGTTCTCCCAGCAAAACGTCGTTCTAATTTGACAGTGACTTTTCTTTGAGGAGACAAAAACAAGACAGGTTGGGGAAATAAACCAAGACAAATATTTGTTTAAAAAAGGGAATGAAACGCAACACCACAATTAAAGTAAACCCAATATACTTTCAAAAACACCGGACGTTCATAGACATATTCTCTGTTACAACATTTGCTGATAACTGAATTCTGATGCTACCAGGTGCAAATATTTTGTACTTGCACTTTTGCAATTCTGTTCCTGATTATATGTCAAGATATATAGGGAAAAATACATTCTTTTTGTCCAGTGCTTTTCACCTATACCAATGGGCTATATAACAAGTTATAACTGTGATTTAAAAATAAGAAAAAGATTCCAAATGGGTTTAGTATGACCCCCATAATTTGGGAAAACAGAAATTAAGTCTAATTCTATTCTCATTCTTCCATTAATGAAAATTCCCTGTCCAACCATCCAGGGGCCCTCTGCCAGAGTCACTCTTGTACCACCTGAGCTGGAACTGAGACCTTTTTGCAGCTACACCCCCACACTCACACACTCACACCAGGTTTCCTCACCTACTTGACCATAGGATTCCCATTGCAGTCTCAGAGGTCCAGATCCTTCCAATAATTTAATCATGGTGCAATAACTAAATAACAAAATAAAGCTCAAGCTGGTGCCCCCCATGAGGGACCCTGAACACAGGAACCCCCAGGCTTTTGAACCCTCACAGTCTGATCACAGGAGACTCTGGGGGCCGTGGGCTCCTGCTGGGCCTCCAAGTGTCCGGTCCCCAGGCTGGGCCACAGGTCCTGTGCCCTTCTTTATGCAAAGGGTCTCCCAGAGCCCAACCTGCAGCTCTCACTGCAGTTGCTCACTGAGATACTTGCACTGAATGGATTCCACAACATTTAGTACTGCAAACTATGTAGCACTCTAATCTGGAGAATAACAAATGCTAAAAATCAAGTGAGGAAACAGAATTATTATTTCAGAAAGTTTGATAAAATTCACTTAGATAGAGGAAATAATTGTTTTTTAATTGTGTTATTTATGTCCATTATAATTACATAGTTTAAGTCTTATTCTCAAAAAAATACTCAGTGCATCACAGTCAGTTTTTACGAAAATGGAAAATCATATAGTCAATATCCACCCACATCATGGATAATACAGCAGCTTTAATGAAAGCTGTAGGTTAGGTCTTTGAATTTCTGGACAGTGTTTTGTGGGAAGCGAATCTAAATCACCAGACAACAGTCAAAATATAGAATTAAGTGAGTAGTCAAAGTGCTTTTTCACTTGATCTGACTATTTTTTTTTTTTTGGTAGAGTGATAAATCACTTTCCTGTAGTCAAATTTCACAGCTGGTATAAGGCTAACGATGTATATGAAACACTTGTCACACCCATTCTTTGGTTTGCTGCATTAAAGAATATAATCGAAGAAAGGTGACTCAAGTTAGCAATCTGATGAAGCGTACCAAGACTTCCTAAATACTAGTATAAAAATAAAGTGAGTTAACTATATGTTTCTGTTGCATAAATCCATTTAAAGGATCCATTAAAAAAGAGTCCACAATTTAGGTAAATTGTGTTTCCAACTTCTTAGTAGATATAGTAAATAATTCCACTAATTTTAAAACAGAAGCTTCATAGAATGCCACTTTAAAGGATTCCACTACTTCCACATCTGAAAAGAAAAGAACTTTTCAAACCTATGAACTCATACACTATTATTGGGATTTGCTTCAGTTATTGTTACTGCAACACTTGGCAAATTTGCATTTTTTCTCCCTTTTACATTGTGAAAAATTAATTTCATAAAACTGATACAGAAAACAGTTCTAGTATGGCTTATTATTTCTGCTACTGCTTTTCTACTTCAGATAAAGGATGTGGAAAAATTCTGGCTGTTGAATTTATTATTTACCAAGGCAACACAGTCTTAACTATTTAGACTTCCTAATTAAGTTCATAAAAATTAAAAGGTTCTTTGATTAAATCTTGCTGGGGTTGTTTTGGGTTTGAGGCTATGATCCAGAAAAATAACTTAATGTATTCATTTGCCATCTAGCTAGAACAATTCAGTTGGTTTAGGTTCCTGTACTGCAAAAATAGAGTAATTTCCCTGCAATCAAGAACAGTGGTTTGGTAATTGCGTATCACATGTCCATGCAGAAGTCAGATTCAGAGCAAAAGTACATAACTACATCAGAAGTCTTGCTTCGTGGTCATATCACTTTTCCTCTGACAAGTAACTGAGGTATAACCCTCAAGAACAAAATTCCTTAGGGGAAATTTCCAAAAGCTCCTCTATATTTATCTTTATTTGCTAAGGCAATTCAATTCTTAATAAACAAAATAATTGTTCATTGTTACACAATGACTGACACTTGTGTATAGTATGCAGTACAGATTTGACTAATTGAAGTTTTGAATATTTTGGATTTTTTTTTGTTGGAAGACAGAATAGATTTCTCACTTGAAAAATAGTTTTTATTACAGTTACAAAGCCAGTGTATGACATGGATTTTTCATTTTGCCTAGTCTTTGTCAAGACAAAAAGCAGCTTCTTTCTTTTTTTGCCTAGTCATGAGAAAAAAGGAACAGGAAACCAAGTAAAACCTCAAAAAATGTTTTTAAGCCTCAAAAGACCCAAACCCAAAACACATAGAAACAAAGAAACAAAAAAAAATTAACTACACCCTAACAGGTTTACACACGTACATGTAGTTTCTATTAATGCAACCTAGCAGGTCTTTACTGATGACTCAGTATTGATCAGCAGTCTCCAAAAACTACTACAGATGTCTGTGGAATCCTGAGATTTATGGAATAGTGACTAGCTACCAGAAGCAGCTTTGCCTTACCAAGCACATGGGGAAAGGTACACAAGAGAAGTTCTTATGTGAAGGAGCAGGAACAATTGCCCTCGGTCTGTGAACTTGGAAAGGGAGGACAACATGTGAACCTCCTCTCTGGAGATAAACTAAGAATGTGCATAGGGACAGAAAGCGTACTGTTTCTTCCAGGACAGTTTTGCTGTGTATTCTTTTATTCTCTTTTCTTCTTCAGATCAAAACAATGACAAGTCACCCAGTTCTTCAACAACTCAAATCCCTCATTTTAATTTGAGTAATATGAACTTTAATCGTATGCTTCCTTATCAAATTAGAAATGAACAGAACAAAGAGGCAATATGCAATGCATAAGATCTGTGCTGAAGCTGTGTGAACATACAAAAAGTTGTGGAATTTAAATAATTATTTCCAAAACTAAGTTTGGACATACTTATTTGTCCTAATTCAAATGCTCTTAAAGGTAAGTTCATACTTCTGTTCAACTTAAAAGGCTGTATAACAGGTACTCACATTGCCATATGCTATTCAGTATTTCCATGTTTAAGCATTTCAGTCATATTTTCAGGCAGCAGAAGAAAAAATCCTGTGCCTGCCCATCTAAAAATACATAAATCAGAAATTATAATAATGGGAACAAAATTAAAGAAAACTAAACTGCTAAGAAAGATAAGTTATCCAGACAAATTTAATTATTACCTTTCTTCAAAAAAAAGACCCAAACCACATTTCCAGTCATTAAACCATTTGTATTGTTTTTTCTCTTACATACATGCCAGCAAAGCAGATGTTTTCTGTTTATAGAACTACCAATTTTGTCTCACAGCAGTTACATTCTGCCATTCTGCCAGAGATGTGAATCTTCTGTATATCTCTTGAGAGCACTTCTTCTCCCCACACTATCCACTTATAATAGTGAAGATACAATTTTTCAATAAATATTAATATACTTGCTCCATAAATTAATACTAGAATTATTGTTAACTAAAGTATGTATCCAAGGACTAAGGCAAGGTTCAATATCAGAGTCATCTTATGAACCAAAAAAGGTTCATAAAAGATTCAAGTTTTATTTTTCATTTCTGTAATTATAAAAGCTTATACAGGTCTACGGCAATATGATAAAATTCATTAGGACTTCCACACAGAAGTGCATGCTGCACGAATATTTTGGTCCCAAAATACAGACATCACAGTCATGTAATTGAATCAGGAAGAGCTCACATGAATGTATCATCTTAGGCTTTCCTTTGCTTTCAATGTCTATAAATAAATCTTCTGGTAAGCAGTATGTGTTAACATCTAAAACAAAGATGTGCTTAGACACCTCATATTGTAAATCACCACAAAACCCACAAACAAATGGTGGAAACCAATATCCAGAGCAGATCTTAAATAAGCGGTGGTCGTGGAGAGGTGGATTCTCAGGAGATTTAGCTATACTTCTAGTACTTGCTATTGGTTGTTTTTAACATCTTTTTATAAATTAAAAGCCTTTATTTCTTCATAGTAACATACCAAGGCCTGTCTTCCCCCAGTAAGCATACAAATATCTCTCAGTTACCACAGCCTGTTCACTGCAAAAGGATCCGTATGATGACACCAGAGTTCTTTGATGGAAATTCACACAGCACCCTCTGACAGCTCTCAGAAGATTTTAAAAATAGAGTTGGGGTTTCCGTTGTCAGTCTACTCCTTCAACAGTGGTTGGACCAAAGCCTAATCATAACTCTGGAACATACTCCCGTATCTTATATCAAGCCATCAGCAAGGCAGAATAAGCAAATATACAGCAATAAAACATAGCCAGTCCTTTTCACAAAAAAACCCAAACAAACCCAAACAAAAACAAAGCCAAAAAAACCCCTTTGAATAAAATATTGCTTCGGAAGGTCAAGCAGTGTAATATTGACCATTTTGCTTCTTTTTTTTTTTTCCAATTCAAATTCCAGGCTGTATACATGCCATTGAAGCATTTAAATATTTTGTTGCCCCGCCCTTCTTACCACAGCTTTCTCTACCTCTCCCTTTATGCAGCTCTTCATGGAAATGAGATAGCATGAGATAGTGACCACAAATGGATATCCACACCAAATACCAAGACCAAGTGTAATACCCAAAATATTTATCTACCATCTATCATTAAAGCTGAGTACTAAATACTCTTTAAAATTCACTCCTGATTTCAAATTGTAATGCATGAAAAAAAGAAGATTTATTAATAGAGCTGGGGTAAACTAGTTATATAGACCAGGCTGGTGCACCTCAGGCAAATTAAATATGTCCTCTCCTATCAGGCAGAGCCCGGAATTTCTTTAAGAAAGTGTTCTGGTTTCAGCAGGGGTACTGAAAGGGTTTCTTACCAGTGGCTGGTACAGGACTATGTTTTGGATTTGTGCTGAACAGAGAGTTAATAACATAGAGATGTTTTTGTTATTGCTGAGCAGGGCTTACACAGAGCCTTCTCTTCTTTTCCTATGGCCAAGCTGGCAGGGAAGCTGGGGGTACATGGGAGCTTGGGAGGTGACACAGCCAAGGCAGGCGATCCCAACACACCAAAGAGACATTCCAGACCATATGGCATCATGCTCAGCATATACAGGCGGTGGAAGAAAGAAGACGGGGGGACATTTGGAGTGATGGCATTTGCCTTCCCAAGTCACCATTACAGATGATGGGGACCTCCTCTCCTGGAGATGATGAACACCCATGGGAAGCCCTGAATGCATTCCTTGTGTTGCTTTGCTGGTGTGCATGGCTTTTGCTTTCCCTATTAAACTGTCTTTATCTCAGCCCATGGGTTTTCCAGCTTTTACCTTTCTGATTGTCTCCCCAATCCTGGTGGGGGACTGAGAGAGCGGCTGCGTGGGGCTTGGCTGCTGGCTGGGGTTAAAGTATGACAGAAAGGAAGTGACATTAAGTATACACGTTAATTAACAGAATGGCAGATTGACTAAAAGCATCAAGATATATGCCATGCTAATCAAGGAAGTGGAATTACCCAAGAAAGGTGTACCCTGCCTAAATACCTTATCATTACTTACTGAATGGACATGTTAGAGCAGGTCCCAAGGAGGGCTGTGGTAACAGTCAGAG
Source organism: Struthidea cinerea (assembly GCA_013397865.1). NCBI lineage: Eukaryota > Metazoa > Chordata > Aves > Passeriformes > Corcoracidae > Struthidea > Struthidea cinerea. The sequence goes on from VZTI01004803.1 coordinate 1,340,498, forward strand.
GTTTGAAGCAGCTCTCTTGTCAAGAAAGGCAGAGAGAGTGGGAACAATTCTCTCACTGTTGAGAGAGCTGGGGTTCCTCATCCCTGACAAGAGAAGGCTTCAGGGAGATCTCAATGAAGCATTTCAATACTTAACGGGACTTATAAGAAAGATGGAGAGACTTTTTACCAGGGCTTGTAAGGACAGGATAAGAGACAACAGTTTTAAACTAAAGGAGGGTTGATTCAGATTCGACTCAAGAAAGAACTATATTAGAATGAAGGTGATAAGACACCAGAACATGTTGTCCAGAAAAGCTGTGGTTGTCCCATCACTGGAACAGGTCTCTGAGCAACCTGATCCAGTGAAAAATGTCCCTGTCCACGGCAGAGGGCTGGACTAGATGATCTTTAAAGTTCCCTTCTGACCCAAACCATCCTATGAATCTATGAGTTGTGGTGTCAGTACTGACGTGCTTTGTAACTCACATTCATAACCCCTGGCAAAGGTTATATAAGCAAATGAAGAAATATACGAGATATGTTAGGAAAGGAAGGTATTATAGTTCATGTTAATGGAGCATCCTTTTGGAGAGAGAAATGAATGTAAGATACATTATTGTGTATGTACATGCTTGCATGTATTTTGTTTGTTTTACCCATTTCTTTCACATCTGGTGCAAGTGAAGCAGGCCAACCACTTAGCAACAGGAAGATAGAACATCCATAACGACAAATTTATAACTAATTTATTTTCATTTCAGAAATTAACTGGTTACTGAAGTTCACAAATGTAAGATATTTTGGCATAATAAACCCAGCCTGCAGGGTTTAGCTTAGAAATTCTTACTGTTTGAAAGAGGATAATAAATACTAATGGAATAGCCAGTGTCTTGTCTCAATTACAGATGAACCAATTTAAAATACTTGACACCTGACAGCAAGAAGGAATCCAAATAGAAGCTGTCAGCCTTTTGGAATCTTAGTGCATGACCACTACCAGATTAGTAAAGATACCAACAGCAATAAACATTTAGATCATATCTATTTCAAAATGAGAATGGGTGTGCACTGTATTTAGCATATTCTTTAAATCATCTATTCTGTCTATGACTGTTCTCTCTAAACTATCAACTATAAATATTTCAGATATGTATTCAAACCCACATTTGTTAAAAATGTAAGATTTCCCTTTTGGACTAACAGTTTTTGCTAGGAAACTTAAATGCTGACTTTAAGGCAAAAATCCTATGGATTTTTAAAAAAGACCCCAATACCGTTCAGGATTTTACATATTGTCTATATCAAGTGTTGACAACAGGAATACTTAGGGTACAGCTTTGAAAATGAGGGACATTGTAGGTGCTAAAAAGCTAGAAGCAGAGAAATTCTTCAGCCTTTTCTCAATATTCTGTGAGAAGACTGTCTTTCCTATGTAAACTATTTTAAACAAGGTCACAGTTTCATAAACTTCTTGCACTCGCAAGTTGTTTTGCAAGATTGTTATGGCTTTGACTTTGAAAATATTTTGGAATAGGTATCTTAAGACTTGGCCAATCCTCTCAAGGGGTGGATGGCCGAAGAACCAATTACCTATTGCCACTCAACACACTTTTTGCTATCTATCCTATATAGTAGTCAGAAAATTATTAAAGAAGAAGCTTCGGCTTCCACTTGTTCATGAGCCTGGACTCTGTGTCGTTTTCTTTATGCGCCTCGGATGTAACAGCAACAGGACATACAATGAGACAAACAATTATCTACCTTAAATTTTAGGAACTCAAAACAAATTGGAAAAGGTCTTACAAAAAGAATGAACAAAGCAGAAATTGCTCAGTCAGTATATGAAGTTGTAGGCTAGCTGCTTTCTACATGAAGACAGAAGAAACCTTTGCAGACACTCTGGTTTTTTTTAAATAGTAAATCTCAGAGAAGATTTTACAATGTCACAGTGACCTGAATTTAAGTCTTATTCTTGTCAAGTGTAGGCAGCAGAACCACAGATAAACAGGCCGTAGCATTTAAACACATACAGAGAGTTTGCAAGACCCAGGACTTTGCACCAGATCTCAGAACCAGAGCGAGCCTGTGAACAGCCAATAAATATTTACATGCTACTTATCCACATTTTAGGAGGAAGGAAAAAAATAAAAGACATGAGACCTGGAATATTACCGTATCGTTTTTTTTTTTTGCCAATGACTCAAAGGTGATATGACATCAGCTATGAGATAAAAGAGGTCTGAAGCACAAATGCAAGGTACCACAGGGTCTAGAATTGTTTAATGCCTCTTTGTAACTATTTTATATCTTGGTGAAAACAACGACAGGTTTTAAAGAGATTTCAATCAAGAAAGCAAAGTTTTAGATTAAATCTGGGGCTTCTTCCCCAAACCTTCTATAGACAAGACATAAACATAGCTGTGAATGTACAGCTCATGAGCTGCCAGGCAAAGGTGGATTGGTAAGAATGGGAGAGCTATGAAACAGGTTCAGATTTACGTGTATACAGGGGGATCACAAATTATACAGAGAAAGAATTCTAAAGAAACTACACCACCTGTAGTTACTCTATACTAGCAAGTATATAGATATATTAATATATATTTGAGCATTCAGCACACAGATATATTAAGGGGTGTAGAGGACACTGAAGAGCTTTTACATGCAGTGCTCTTCCTCAAACAATTAATTAAACTTCTCTGATAATATCCTTATTGAGAGAATGTCAGAACAGTGTGCCATCACATATGTGGTGGTATATATTACCTAGACAAAAAAAAATCTGGGCATAGCTTTTAAAATTTACTAGAAAGGTGATACATTTCAATGGTAAAATCCATTCTGTGGACCTAGATATATATGTATATAGAGTAGATGGATAGATAGATAAATACATATATACACGAGTCAGCATCAGCCACAATTGCTTCTCCAATGTTAAACCACAGAATTAAAGAAACTTTATATTTTATAGGGCTATGGTGCCTACAAATTATTTTAAAATATGCTTAATATGAGGATATCATGTCTTTGAAATCCAGCTGTATCTTCCATTTCTTAATCCATACTCCATTATGCTGATACTGAACTAAGTATATGCACATACCTGCTAGTTTGTTGTGTATTTTCTATCAGTAAAACTTTTTAAAGAAGTCTGCTAAGATGAATTACGTTCCTATTTCAACAAAAGTTCTGAAAACCATAAATTACTGTCATGTATATTTGAACTTAACTATCCATTACAATCCTGAATTATGACTTCTGAAATTTATTTCAGGAGTGATCTCTCTGATATTTTTGGAAATTCTTTTAAACAAGAACCTCACTAATACTCAGTAATCATCCACATCTGTTACAGTTGAAAAGAGAAAAGGCATCATATGCAGGGAAAATTACAACAGAAATGTTTCAAACAGGTTTTGAAAAACACAGCAGATACTTTAACAGCCTTCATACAAAATACATGAAATAAAAAAGACTGAATAAAGTAGAAGAGCTAGCACAGAAATAAAATGTGAAAATTTAAGTACATTCAACTGCCGTCCATTCTATGTCAAAGATTTACACATATTAAAAAAGCTGGGCTATAGAAAGTGAAATACTCGAGGTTTAGACAAGAACTCTAAAGGGAAAGGATATTGAAAGAGCATAAATTAATCATATCCATTAACTATACACTCCAAAATAAAATATTCAAACCACCAACAAGCAGCTGCATGGCAGTTTTTCCTGCATAGTGGTTTAAGTCTTACAATTATCGCTACTGCAGGAGGAGATACCTACAAATCTGCGAGCAGTAGCAATGCCTTTAAAAAGTGACAGATCAGTCAACATCCTCTAGCAAACTGAGTGGGAATATGTGAGATAACTACATGTTCAGTCACTGATGTCATTACATTGGATCTGTAATTGAGGGCAAGCATAATTACTGGAAATAGAATGACTTCTATAAAATTAGGAAAAATATTTCTCAGTGTCTACTAATTGATGTTACCAAGCATAATAAAGACAGTTTGCTTTGTGGGTTTTTTTCATAAATTAGATGGTATCAAAGTGCACTTAATGTTGCAATCAAGCTGATTTCTAGAGAAAAGTCAGTGTCACTGTATTCCCCACTGCTCCTGTCCCAGATAAGATGTTAGCAGTGCTTGCTTACTTGCAAATTACTTCATAAGGTTCACTCAAGAAGTCTGTAACACCTGTTCTACCAAAAATCAGCCAACACATTCACTAGCAAATTAGAGAGCCAAACCTCGATATGTTTTCAGCAGAGAAGTTCATAAAATTTAAATGTTTAATAATCACTTCTATACTTTGCACTTTACAAATTCACATCAAATTATATTCACCAGACAGTCACATCACAAGAAGCAAAGGATATCCAACCGTCTTGTCACCAGGCAGCAGGAGGGGACCTAAGAGATGAGGGGAATGGAACCAGGTCTCTGCCCAAGGCAAGAGGTGAATCCCCTCCTGGCCTATCTCACCTTCCCAGGTGCCCTCATACAATAGGTGTGAGGCTCTGGAAGTGAGGGTCAGGCACACGGCAACATGGACAAAGGTTCACAGGCTGGGGAATTGTCCAGGGTGAATTAGTCTACCTGACACACCATGACTGCCTCAGTTATGAAACAAAGTCATCCATGACTCCCATCTGAGAGAAACAGAGAGATCAATATGATGATACCAGACCCAAACCATAGGGAAGTCTGCTGCCTCCTTGGGGTCCAGGTTAGAGATGTAATCAAGATATTCTGCAGTGTGGTACGGCCCTCTGATTGTTATCCATTACTGGGTTTTCAGGTGGGCAGCAATGAAGTCCCAATAAGAAGCTTGAGGAATATCAAGAGGGACCTCACAGCTTTGGGATAACTTGTTGAGGGATCTGGAGCACAAGCAGTGTTCTCTATCCTGGCAGTTGCAGGGAAAGGTGGGAGTAGGAAGATCACACAGATGAATAACTGCTCTGAGCCTGGTGTTACCAGCAGGATTTTGTGGTTTTCATCACAGATCGATTTACAAAACACCAAGCCTGCTGAAAACAGATGGGGCACACCTGTCCCAAAGCAGAAAAAGGATCTTCACACAGGCTTTAGCAGGGCTCTGAAGCACTGAAAGAGCTTTAAATTAGATTTGAAAGGGTAAAGGGATAAAACCAGGCTTGCTAGAGATAAGCCTGGGGGTAGCATATCAGGGACCTTATCACTTTTTACAGCTACCTGAAAGGAGATTACAGGCTGGTGGGTGTCAGTGTCTTCTCACAGATAACAAGTGACAGGATGAAAGGAAATGGTCTGAAGTTGCAACAGAAGAGGTTTAGATTGGATCTTAGAAAAATCTTCACTAAAAGGGTGGTCAGGCATTGGAACATGCTGCCCAGGGAAGTGGTTGGAATCACCATCTCTGGATTCAAGGTGGGACTTGGGGGCTTGGGGACTTGGGGTTTAGTGGTGAACACAGTGGGGCTAGGTTAACAGTTGAACTCAGTGATCTTCGAGGTTTTTTCCAACCTTGAAAATTCTAACTTGAATTGGAAGTGGCCTTTAGAGACTGTCTACTTCTACCTGTATACCTAAAGTAGAGTCAACATCAATGAGGTGCTCAGGACCATACCGAATTAAGTTTAAATATGTCCTGAGACAGAGACTCCACAGCCTTTCTGGACTACCTGTTCTAGTGTTTGACTGTCCCCACAATAGGAAAAAATAATTTATTTTCAAGGACCATGATTGAAGTTTGTTAGTGAAACTCTCTAGACTCACAAGCACACAAAAATTTGCAGTTCCCTCAGTTATCAGCCCAGGCCCTCTGCCTCATACTTGGGCCTTTTACTTGCCAGTTTGAAGTTTGCTTTGCAAATTATACATACATTGCCCTCACACTCCAGGTTAGAGGAAAATGTAACCCCCAGCACATGGGCCTTATGAACCCTAGTTCCCACTCCAGCTACTCACACTAAGACCCTCACTTCATTTCACGCAGACCTCTACAGCTTGCACCTAGGACCAATGACCCATGATCCTTCACCAGCAGAAACTCTTGCTTGCTCCAGGTGCTGGTACAGAAACCATGTGTCCCTTCACCCAAAGTCTGATTCCAGTTCCTGCCTCAAATTCACTCACCCCAGATCACTCAGTAGGTGTCAATCCTTCTAAGATCCATGGAGCACAGAGCTACTGATGAAGATGCTCTTGCTCTGGTTGCTGGCACCACATACACAGGGCCTGCTTCATCTGAGGTCTGATTCCAGTTGCTGGCTCCAAGTTCACTTCTGGTTCCCCCAGTTGCTAGCATCACTCCTTACAGCACTCATGCACAGGGAAAATAGTGAGTATTAAATAGGAAGATAAACTGCTGTGATCAGGCATAGAGTTGCCAGGCAAGAATACTGACTGGGCACTGTTTATGCAAAACCAGCCCTTTTTATAGCTTCCCCGGTCTATCTCCTAGCACCACCTCAGTATTCCCCACTCCTCTTCCACTCAACAGCTCTTTTTGCAGTCTTACAGATCACCTTCAAATGTTCAAAATCTTCATATTAGCTGCCTTATCAGTTACAAAGTCCAGATGGGTCCTCTCCAAATGCTGCCTGTATGTTCTTAATGGGCCATCAATTAACAGCTGAAGAGCTCTGGTCTTTGCCATTGTCTCCATTTTCCCATGTCTACTACAGTTTGTATCTCTGTGTGGTTTTGTTTATCTAGCAATCCCCCCCACTTCATCCTTCCTTCTCCACTTAGTCCTTGTTTTAAGAATAAAGGGGAAAACATTCAGCAAAGATTTAGTGCTGCTTGGGAAAGGAAAGCATTGGGGGAAAAACCCCATAGAATGCTTGAAGTTTGTAACTCCAAAACCAGCAACGACAAGTGCATTGCTTTCCGAACACTTTACACAGCAGAAAAAGGTAAAGGTTTCACAGTATGTTAGGTTGGCATATGTCCCAAGATGTAGAGAACACTCATGGGATTTTTTAATGCTCCCAGATAACACCATTGGTTCAACTGATTGCCGGAGCAAATACAGCACACAGGTGTAAACAAGGAAGCAAAAAATTCTTATTTCTGATATCCTGTTTCAAATGCAGACACTCTTCTCTCACAGAGTAAAAAATTTTCTTCCTTAACTTTACAAGTTACTGTGTCTGAACTTTCAAAATTCATTATCATACAGCCTGCTTCCATGAAACCTTAGTTATCACCAAGAGTTAAATTAGGTTTTCTAATCATGAATACTAGGCCAATTTTACGCTTGCACATATGCTAAGTTGGATTCAACTCTCTCTTGACACATGAAGAAAAAGGAAATTACAAAGTTACGAAATCTATCACCACTTCAACCTGTCTTACAGGGAAACTGTTATATTCCCACTGTGAGTTTCTGCCATAGAAATTACTGCCTGACATCCATGATTTCAAAATGTTCATGTCTACAAAACTCATCTGGGGAAAGAAAATTACTAGAGATATGAATATTCAGGTATTCGGTGATTAGGGGGGTTTTTTCTTGTATTTTTCTTGCTTTCCAAATCTAGAACATTTTTCTTCACACAGAACTAACAACTTTCTGTTAATCTAAACCTGCAAAGTATAACCAGCAAAACCTCTCATTCTATTTTTATTACCACTGGGTATATCAGTGATCTAAGTTACATCAATTCCACTCATAATTCAAACAGAAGTATGAGTGAGATTGGCAGAGATTTAGAGTGCATCTTGTAGACCTTCTCTTCATAATGAGTTACACAAAAAAAACAGATAGGCTTTAAAACAAAATATAAAGATAAATTAAGGTTCCGATTTTAATAGAATAATTTTTATAGATCAGATTGAAAATTAATTCAGTGACAAATCAGGTGTCTGCAGTTAGACAATGGATGAGATTTTGAATAGCTGTGCCCAGACAAGACAAAAAACTTGGTAGTAAATGACTAGAGCAATTAGTGCAGGTCTTAAACAATGACAGAGTTATAAAACATTAGCATAGAGAAAAATCTCTTCGAACTAATGCACCTGGCACCACCTCTTGTAAAATCTGGTTTGCTTCCTTCATAGTTTATACTGGGTTAATAAACATTCTCTCTGGTACAAACTTCTTATTGCCTCCACATAAACATAATCAAAAATTATCACCTTGGATCCATAAAAAAGTCAGGATGGTGAAGATTACTATAAACCGTATCACAGAATCCATCAGAAAAGAATACCTGTAATTTCTGTAGAAGTTCAGTAATCATTAGGATGAAGTCCAAAGCATAGATCTTTAAAGTTAGTTTATCAGATTTGTTCCTTTTTTTTTTAATAAGATCTGTACATCCACATTCTGTTATCAGTTCTACTGTTTTCATCCTGACTTACACTTTACCACCACCAAATTTTTGCACTCATGGATTTTCTTTTGTTTTTAGAGGCTCATTTAAGATTAAATAAACAATATAGGCCAATTTATTTGTTAATTTCAAATCCCACACTAGCTCAAAATCAAGTTAGTATACTACTTTTTTTTCTTTGGTGCTAAGGCACAGAAATTTGAATTCTTAAGTAAGATAATAAAGAGATGTCCCAGCAGTTACTCCTGACATGTTCTCTGACGCTGTCTTCTTGGTAGCTTTTGTCTAAAAAATACAAGTGGTTTGACCCGGAAGTTACAAGAAACTTTCAGAAAATTATCACTCATTGAGCAGTCACATTTGTCTTTTGAAAATTAAGATATTACATAAACAAACTCTTTACTGGACTTGATTTCATTCATTCAAGTTTTAAAAATGAAGGCTTGATGGTACACACTATGTGTTTCAGATACAAAAATACAGATTTTTTGCCTGAATTATCTTGTTCAGGTCCACTTAACTTGGATGCCTTAGAAAAAGTTCCTGAAAATCTGAACCTGGATCTAAATTTCCTACCTCTAGACTATTTGTGAGAAAAATGGGAGCCATGATACTTTCTACTCCTGTTATTTGGGGAATGGGTGGGAAATATTCTGGACAGAAAACACTTAGAGTTTTGTATAAAGTTCTGTTGACATAGTGAAATCTCTAAAGTGCTTTTTAATCAGAATAAGATTGGTTGAATATTTTACTTCAAATTATTTTGGGACCCAGGGGGCTCTGATTTGATCTTGAACCAGATTCAGAATGTCATGTTAGTTGGTTAACATTGATGTTTCAATCTAACATGAATACAAAGTATTCATTCTTGGCAGCCAAAATTAAAACTGTGACACAACAATGAATGTGTATTAAAATGATAAAAAAGAAAAAAACCAAAACCACAAAAAACGAAACCCCATACACACTCCAAAATTCTGCAACAGCATAATCTGTCTACAGCCACAGGAGTTATTACTGTGATATTAATCAGATAGAAATTATTTGATATGTCAGCAAGCCCCATTACCCTTATATTATCCTTCCTTCTCTGTAGTCAATAATGCACTCTACCTTACAAAATATTTTTCAGCATCCTCAAGAAACTGTTGTAGAGCCACAATAAAAGGATAGAATTGAACCTGTTTGCCATCATGCAAATACTAATTGAATTTTACACGTATACTTGTATACATGGTGGTAAAAACTGGCTATCTAGTGGAGATCTTTTGGAACATCTCTTTCTCCTCAAACAAGATTTTTAGGCAGAAATAGAGAACAGTAGGGTAAATAGCACAGAAAAACTTCCATGCTTACTTGACCACTTAGTAACTAAATGAGCATGCAAAGATACGTTCTCTTTAAATGATTACACCAAGATAATTAAACACACTAAGAAAATTACAGGCATGCCTAGGGCAGTTTAGCCCCCACATACACAGCTTTCATCAAGTTGTCTAAGTATACAATGCAAGTATACAGTGCTTAACTGTGTGTTTTGACTGAGCATACAATAACAAAGAGCCTTTTCACTTTTCAGTTTTTTACTAAATGCTGACTGTTCACGCTATCAGCTGATACATTTCAAATGAGAATAAGCTACCAATGAAACTGAAAGTAGGCTACATAGTATCTTTAGTCACCTTCAGCAGCCTGACATCTCTGGAGAGTGGTTGTTACAACAAAACCCTAAGGATAAGCCTGAGTTGCTAGGATTAATATTTCCTTCACAGAGATAAGAGCCAAATAATTGAAACATAAACACAGCACACAAATTCATAATAAATATATCAGCCTAAATGTTAAAATCATGAAACCCTTAATTAGAATACAGACGCTTTTGACAATTAAGTGAATGAAACATATTAGTAACTTATTTCTGCACTTTTGTTCAAAAAAGATTGTGAAAATCCTGATCATCTTTAATGATTACTTCTCTGTAGTTCTGTAAGAGAGTTCAAAAAACGAGACTTAAATCTTTGTCTGATAATCATTATTAAATACTTTCCAAATATTGTTTCCTATAGAATCACATTTTACAGTGAGGCAGATTTCAAACTTTATGGCTATCTACATTTTACTAATGCATTCATATAATATATTATGTTTACATACACTGTAAACAAATGATATACTCGTACACTGCAGAAAAGGCAACTGCACTGCAAAGGCACCACTCCCTATTCTTTTTAAAAAATGTTCAGATGAGAATGCTAACATGATATACAACAAGAGAGAAAAAGATATTTCAAATAACATTTTCCCACATACAAATATTTTGGACCTCTTTGCAGATCAATCGTTTTAGTCTCCTAAAAAAGTTATATGCTACACTTTGAGAAGAGTTAAATAGTTGGAGAAAGGCAGATATGAAAATAATGATGTTAACTATCAAGTGTTGTATACTGTCAAGGGGTTCTCTGCCACATTCGAATGTCTCACACTCTCTCCTCCATCTTTAACAGAGTAGATATCTTAGTTCAAACTAAAACTGGCTAGAATAATAGGAAACTTACAGTCTACTACACTCAAAGGTAGCAAAAGCTTCAGTTCTACAATCTTGCTTCTGTGTTTTCTGAATCTAATCTGTATTCACTTGTACAGGGCTCAAAGACATAATAATTTTCTTGTTGTATTTTGATCCATGTCCATTAAAGAAAAATATCTTTATGTGAAGAATAACACTCCTGAAGTATCCTTCTATTTCTAGATAAAGTTTTCTGCATCACTACTAACTTCAGTCATTTTTATCTCTTCAAAACATTGCATCACTAGTTGCAAGGTTCACAGAACATCAACCTTAAGCCTATACCAATAATTTTTAATGGTCTTTGTTTTAATGGGAACTCAAAAGGTGTCTCTGAAGATTCACTGCAACCTACCCAACAGAATTCCTATACAGAATCAGCAAAATCTTAGTGTATAAAATGTTTCTCACCATTGTACTTCGACATGAAGATCCTAAAAGAACACTTTCACTAAGTTGAACCTACCTAGCCCAGCTAGCAATTTGCCTTTTTCAATTTTGCACATCTCTCATGTGTTGCTGTGAGCGGCACTGACGACGAGGAATGGCACAACTAAGTTCAGACGGGAAAGCAGTTTGGATCTTTATTAATTAATTAATTCATCTTTTATAACAGGGTTCGCAAAGAGTGTGTTGAACGGCATAAGACAGTTGGGTGCTCGGCCATCCACCCCTTGAGGGGATTGGTCAAGCTCTAAGACACTTTTTCCAAAATATCAGAAAGCTACAACCATAACAATCTTGCATAACAAACCCAGGTGCAAGATAAGGAGTTAGTTTACAAAAACCCATAGCCGTGTTTTCAAAGCTTCTATGAGAACTGCAAAGTTCTCACAGAATGCTGCAGAAAGCTGAAAGATTTCTCTACCAAAGCTTTTCAGCATCCACACTCATGTCCATTCCTTGCATCATTTCTCACCACAGTCTTTGTCATATATTGATTTTCTTCACTCTTCATTTAGCACATCAATCTTATAACCACTTTTCTCTATTTGTGTATCCTATCTGCCTTCTCCACCGCATTTCCAATGTGTCTAGTTCAGCTGAAGGAGAGTTCTGGCTACTTCTGATATGTATGGGCATACCAAATTCCCAGATACTCTTTTTAAGATGTAAACTCTCTTTTTTGATGCAGACACATCTTGCATGAAAATTTCATACCCAGCTAAAAAAACACGAATGTAAACATTTTTTTTAAAGAATATAATGAAAGAAGCCAATGGAAACTTTAAATCAACGTCAGTTTTGTGGTTTGGTAGTCATCAAATCTCCCAGCCAGACCCAGTGCAGCATATAAACAAAGGTGCAAGATTTAATATACAATAGATCTATAAACACTTTTCTTAAGCATGACAAAATGTTGATCTGTCTGTTACTAAAATGAGTCTCTACCGAAAAAAATGTAACTGTGTTCTGTACCAGGTAGGTGCTAACAGGGCTCCATCAATTTAATTAATCTTTTCCTTATTTGGAATCAAAATGTAAGACAAAGATCCCTTTACCCATACATTAGGTCTGTTCTTCAAGGTATGCCATCACATATATTCTGTTCAGAACTCACTTCACATATGTTAAAGATACTTGTTTGATCACAGGTTATCTGGATCAGCAAAATGTGGAAATGTAGTAGGTTAGAGACTTGTCTCCCACAAGCTTATCTCAGCTTGTCTACAAGAGTCTGGGAGCATCTGTTTAAGAGGCAGACACCAATCAAAAGACCTCCATGGCACACAAACATATCCAAGCCAAAAGAGCCTATGTCATGGTCACCAGTGACAAAGAAGGTCATGAATGATGAATTTTACCACTCTTCTCTGCCTCCTTCTCCAGCCCAAATGTCAAAAGGCACAAAATATTCCAGTTTTCTTTACTTCTCTTCCACTGTGCCTCCTTCTACCTTATTATATAGCCCCTTAATGCTTAGCAGGGTCTTTGTTTCCACCTCTCTCATCTCTTTTATCTCTTATTTTGCATGGGAAGAACAAATGGGTAAATATAATCTATTCGCAAAAGAGCAGCAGCTTTTTTTTTTTAAATCTCAAAAGCTACATATCTATCTCCCTCCTCATTAAGTCATTTGCCATGCTGGAGCTTTCCACCCTCTCTCTCCTTCTCCTTCTTTACCAAGAACTTCACATTGAGGATTCTGCCTCAATTCTGTGATTCTAATTTTTTTCCATCTAAAGAGAATTGAAGAAAAATGTGAAATTCCATCTCAATTTATCAGAAATAACATAGAAACAGAAAAGCAGGTAACAGAACCTGACAGGCAGCAAAGCACAATGAGATAAAAATAAAGTATTCGTAAGCAGTTATTTCAGAAATATACAGCACAAGCCACGGGTTCAATTAAATTTGCAGGATTTGTATCTCCAAGCTGTTTCATTCTATGCATTTCCAGCACACAAATAATTGAGGCCAAAAAGTACTTCAGAAAAAAGTGAGCACTCACAGCACCTATACAACAAGCCAGATAGGTTACTTTATTTTCTTAATATGTGAAATATTAAGCCTGAGAAAGCTTCTAACATATTTGTGAGATACTGCACATTAATTACAGAAGTAAGAAAATTACTATCCCTTCCTAATATCTTGTCCACCGAGTATAAAATTCTTACAGAGTATCATGTGCAGCACTTTGCTAACTGAAATAACTACTGATATATGAAAGAAAACTGTTATAGGGGCAGTATCAAAATTCTACCTCAAAAGCATCAGATCAACTTATTGAATAATCTGAATTAAAACCCCAAAATATAGTTTCCTTTTTTCCTCAAATCCCATTGAATAACGAAGAGTAGAGCCTACATACAGGGCTGGACAACGGGCAAGTGTATGAAGTTTAACAAGAGCAAGTGCTGGATTCTGAGCTGGAACAGGGCAACCCTGGTTATGTAAATAGACTGGGGAATGAGAGGCTGGAGAGTAGCTCCACAGAAAGGAACCTGGGGGCCCTGGTCGATGGCAAGTTGAACATGAGCCAGCAGTGCTCTGGCAGCCAGGAGGGCCAAGCGTGTCCTTGAGGGCATCAGGCACAGCATCACCAGCCGGGCAAGGGAGGGGATTGTCCCGCTCTGCTCTGCACTGGGGCGGCCTCACCTCAAGTGCTGGGGGCAGTTCTGAGAGCCACAGTATGAAAAAGATAAAAAGCGTTAGAGAGCATCCAAAGGAGAGCTACAAAGATGGCGATGGGCCTTGAGGGGCAGCTGTATGAAGAGCAGCTGAGGTCACTTGGTCTGTGCAGCCTGGAGAAAAGAAGACTGAAGGGAGACCTCCTTGCAGTCTACAGCTGCCTCATGAGGGGAAGAGGAGGGGCAGGCACTGATCTCTTGTCTGGGGTAACCAGTGACAGGATCCAAGGAAATGGCCTGAAGCTGTGTCAGGGGAGGTTTAGGTTGGATATGAGGGAAAGGTTCTTCACCCAGAGGGTGGTTGGGCACTGGAACAGGTTCCCCAGGGAAGTGGTCACAGCACCACCCTGACAGAGCTCAAGAAATGCTTCGTCAACACCCTTAGGCACATAGTATGTTTCTTGGAGTGTCCTGTGCAGGGCCAGGAGTTGGACTTTGGTGATCCTTGTGGGTGCCTTCCAGCTCAGAATATTCTGTGATTCTCTGATTCTCTGATATGGTATTAGTGTTTTCTGCTTTTTATGAGTAGGCTCATTTGAAAATTAATTTAAATAATAACTCTGGGAGTTTGCTATACATAGTATTATAATACACTTTAGATTATACACAAGCATGCAAATAGCCTGCACTGGCATAATAATAAATAAAATAAAATAAAATAAAATAAAATAAAATAAAATAAAATAAAATAAAATAAAATAAAATAAAAATCCGGTTCTCNGTTTAATAAAATAAAATAAAATAAAAAAAAAATCCGGTTCTCAAAAAAATCAGAGTTGATTTGTAGTCACCAAAAGAAATTAGGAATACTTTTAAGAGGTTGTTATATTATAACTTCCTAGTTCTTAATATTTTCTCGACAACTGAGTTGAGACACTAGGAGACACTGTGGTGTGTGATGACATGACATCAAATATCTTCATCACATGATGAAGGACAGGTTTTGCTGACTCATAGTGAAACCAGTCACAGGCTTGATGATTATCATGTGGTGCAAAACTGAGCCTTTTCCCTGCCCTTGGAGGAACTCCTGTGCAGCACATATATGCAAAACCTCTAAGCATTTCTGGTTATACTTCAAGAATAGCTGGTGTATCCACTAGCTAATACATTGCTACATTATTTTCATATAAAACTAATCTTATTATCAATAGTTTTTATAACAGAAATCATAACAAAGCTGAGAAAGCAGTAGTTTTGTGCATGAAGCTCCAAATTATATAGTAGTTTATATAGTAAAACATGAAAAAAGATTTTTTACTGCAGAAAATAAGTGATATAAAATTGTTGCCAAACTCCAAACTTTTGCAACTTTTACTGACTGAATTAGAGAAGCTGTGTTTTATATGCAGAAAACTTCAAAAAGGCTTACATAACCTTTATAGACAATAGATAGTCCTGTAAATTTCTATGGAGGTTGGACTTGGATTTATATGTAAAATCAACATAAATAAAGTGCAGCTGTGAATATTGGAAAGATATGAACTAAGCTTGTGATGCAAGCCTGATAAAAATCCTTAACAGAGGCTCCCTAACAGAGACTCCCTAACTTTCCAATTCTGTATCACGGTATTTGGGATATCAGACTTCTTTTCGCATTACTGTTTTGTCACTGGTTTAAAGTTAAGTGTAAAAAAGTCTCTGATGGTTCTAGTGCATGCTAGAAGAGTTCTGAGAGAAAATTTTCTGTATATAATAATTTGAGAATTATTTAATAACTCCAAACAAAACTAATTTTATATTAAAGGCATAACACTCTTCATTGACAAAAGAGAAAATATTTAACTACAGAATCATCCACTATAGCTAGCACTATAATCTCATGGTGATTATGTGTCATTTATAGAAATAACTGATTCAAATTTCTAAAATAGGACTTATTTTTAAATATATTGCATTAACTGGAAATCATTTAAGACATAATGAAAAGCTGGCATCCAGGTTTCGAAGCCTGAAGGTACTTAAAACACCTCACTATATTTTTAGTGTAGCATTCTTCAGGGAGACTACACCATTAGTAAAAGTACAATCTACAATTCCAGTACTCTACATATATGAACACTATATGATTTTTAAGATAAACATTCACAGATAAATTGTTCACATAGGCTTATTCTAAACTTCACATCTGGGAAAAACTTATATTCCACAAACCTTAACACATTCAGAGCAACCACTCATTCATGACTTAAGCAGCCTTCATAGGATAGCCTTCTTGTTAATCTTTCTTCATTTAAACATAAAAGTACAAAACACTTTGTCCCAAGATAGATTTCACTCTGAACAGGATAACATATACTGAGAACTTAAAATAAAGCCCATCTCCTGAAACAAGTGCTTCCCCTAAGAGTTTTTATCAAACATTTCAACCTCAGCACCACAGAACCGAACTGGCTGTTCTGAATATGATGAAACAACTTGGCAATGATAGAGGTCTGTACTGCTTTGCATTTGAAGAGATTCCTGCCTCTCTTGTTCCTACAAGCTCCCGTTTCTCTTTGTCTCCCTTGCAGAGATTTCACAATACATCTTACTTAGATTTCTTTTATTTGCCTAAGAGCACAAATTCAGTGGCTTGATTGGCACTTTTCTGCTTTTTGTATCAAATGTACATAATTTTAAGTGTCTCCACAGTCATATTTTAATGCCAGTGCTTTTGCCTGAGTAAGTATATTATTTTAGTCAATGTTTTTTATTACTATATCTCTTTTCTATGTTGGAATTGGTCAAGCATGCTAATGTTATTTTTTCTGCTTCCTATCTTCCATGTAATATATTTCAGACTTCAATCTTCTCTTGGCTTCCACAGACGATTTTGAAAAAAACACAGACAAATAAATAAATAAACTGATAATAAATATTCAAGACAGTGAATTTAATAAACAAGATTATTATGGTATTTGCATTATATTAAATTTTATCATATAAAGTTTGATTAATGCCGCAAGAACTATTTACCAGCCAGATGTGAAAGACTGAATTTTAGAATAAAGACCATCTGTAGTCTGAGATTCAAGCACACCAAACATAATCAAATGTTGTTCTGAGGTTATAAGTCTTTGATATCATTACAAAGAAAAACAAAGCCCAAACACCATCACCACTGCCAACAAAAAAAAAACAGCTAACAAAATACATATGGATAAGTGAACTGAATTTTCTGTTATAAATTAGGAAGTTGGTGAATTGAAGTGCAGAGAGGAAGTGACATGACTTGCAAATCTATTGTGGATTATGTGTTATCTGAGATAGGAGAAGAATCATTCAGTTCTACTCCTTTCTATAGAAATAGAAATGTATCTAAATTGAATATAAACTTGGTGCTTCAATCATTAAAGAAAAAAAAAAGAAGACCAAAACTCTCCTATTTAGGCAGAATCTCTAAAAGATCTTAAAGATGTTTGGGGTTTTTTTAAAGGGAATTCCAAAATTAATACTTGGAACATTTCATATTCTACTTGTCTTCCCTCCTCTTCCTTGAGGTTCTAACAATCTCAATTGTAAATAAAATTCTTTGCTCACCAAATATAAAAAATACTGCAATAAATCACATGTTCAATTATCATTAATTCTAGTATGTCAGTGTAAGAGATACCAAATTTGGGGGATACAAAGAACAAGTCAACTTGTTAGTACCACAGAAAAGGGAGGTAATAAAACAGCTGGTCCCAATTTTCTCCCTGTATGCCTGAAAATATTTACAAAAGATATTTTGTCCCACTGAAGAGTAGCAGTTACCTGTTGTGACACACATTAAGACACGAACTTCTCACAGTATTAAAAGCCTGGATAAAGACTAAACACAGTGGCAGAGAAGCAATTTCTAATTATGTTCATTTTTTAACCAATGAGATCTGCTTAGCAAAAGCTTATACTAAAAATATAAAGGAAATTAAAAAGTTAAACACTTTTATCATCAGTTTAGAAATGAAAGCCTACTTTGAGTATTTAGCACAAAGGTATTTTAGTTAATTTAACAAAGCATAACTCTGAAGTGCAAGACCCTGAAAAAAACAGAAGTATGGCTTGATTCTGTGAAATTAACCTGCACTTTTTTGGTCAGTGATGGCAATAGAGAGTATAATATAGATTGCATTTACATTTTAACTGTTAAATATATATATATCCCTGGTCCTGGGACTGCAACCACAACTTCCCTCAAATGGGCTGTTCCTGACAAACAGAAGTGAGTGGAGACTCCTATTCTGCCCACCAGTCCATGCAGCTGGTCTGGTCGGACTTGTAATCGATTTCACTTCACTAGCAAATGATTGGTGCCACAGTTCTAGGGGGCATTGAAACTTATGTTTTCCTAACATAGAGTTTTAACTAGGAGGGAGATTCATACTCTCTGAGTATTTTCTAAGCAACATGACGCAAAGACAACCAATAATTCAGAGAAATAGTTTTTTGTGTAAATAGTAAGACCCTGGTAAACAGAAGTGGGACATGTTTTAAAGATGCGGTATCGAGAGTACTACCTGTAGTACCATTAAAGACTGGTGATGCAAGCAAACAACAAAACAACTTCAGCTATAATAAAATGTGTGCAGTTTTCAAGCTGTGCCCGCTTTTTCTAACTGTGTCTTTGACTAAAAAGAAAAAACTAATTCTGAATAACAAGTACAACAAAAAAATATACCCCCTATTGTGACTCCAGAGAATAGTAGCATACGGTTTATTTCAACACAGAGGGATGTTAAGGTCTCAGGCAGGTCGCCAGGATTTCAGCGTGACTTCATTATAATGACTAAGTAATAATACAGTGAAAGTCAAATGGACGTGTAACCAGAAGGACAAATATGAGATTAACTTAATGTCTTCTTATGTTGCAGTGAGCCACAGCTCACGCCAGGGGATACTGAAACCGGCCGGGCAAAAGGTCCAGTGGTTCACTACCACTGAGGCCTCTGAGCCCTAAGATGGCCGCTCCTTCTTCCCCTCAGGCAGTCTTGGCGGGAAAAACCGCTGCCTGAGGCGGGAAAGACGGGCCATCCAGCCCCAGCTCCATGGCCGCCGCCTCTCCCTGCCCCAGTTACCTCATTGTTTTCCCACTGGCCTGTGTACTCCCTCTCCGCCCTCCTCGTTCCCAGTTGGTTGTTCCCTCACAATCCCCACCTCTGTAACGCTCCTCGTTGCTATTCTCATTGGTTCATTACTGTTAGCACTGCCCTGATCGGGGGGTGTAAAACCTCCTGTCAGAGGCTACCTCGGGGGCTTTTTCTGTTGCCTGTTCCCTTGCCAATGAACCTCTACCTGCTTCACCCTCAAGCCTCCCCCGCTGCCTCCTTCTCTCCTTGCGGCCTTTCCATCCGTGGCTGAGGCGAGCCCCTGCTGGGCCTCGCCCGACTCCCGCCCTTGGACAGCGCCTGTCCTCAGCAGTGAGCACAGCCAAGTGCCCGGTCTCCGACCTAGGGGAGCTAGACATTCGGTCGGCACCGCGGCATTCTTAGACTGCCAACACTTGATTTCTGCTTAAGAGAGAACAGATATATAGAAAGAAAAGCAATGAAATCTACATTCAGCATGCACCAGACATTAGACTTCATCATGAGACGTGTTTCCCTGGTTATACACAGACAGCTGACTGCAAATAACTGATATCCACAAAAATATATATCATTAGGTTTTGGATCAAATTATTTCAGAAGCAGTCAAATCAGTGGTCTAACTTCTGATATGTCACTGTGGTTTAAAATGGACACTGTTGCTTTGAGGAAAGTGGTAAATATTTACAACTTTCCCCCTCCTTGCACACTCCACAAATTACCATGCAAATCTGAGTAAGTCAGTTATCTTAAAACTGTTCTGGAAACTTCCTCCTAAATCTTCAGATGTACAGAGGTTACTTTATAACTCTTGTACTAGGGTGGAGTGCAGAGTTCCTTGCAAAACCCTTGTACACTTATTATTAGAAAACCTGTATTCTCTAGTGTGTTTTATTCTTTCTGAACATGAGACTTTTACTTCAATATGATTCATAAGAATTTGTCACCTTTTCCCTTCAAAATTTATCCTATACTAATAAAGAGAATGGACACTCCTATGTAACTTACAGAGCATCTCTGTCACAGCACTGTTTCTTTTCTAAAGGTCACAATTATTTCATCATCAATTCATGCAAGAATATTTCCATACTCATAATACTTTTTTTCCCACGTTCTGAACTTCAAACATGGGAATGGTACTGTACCTACAAATTGTGAGACTACAGTCTGACTCATCATCTTAGTATTACTTTGTCCTAACCTTGTATGACTCTTCTTGTTCGTGAGGAAAACAAGAACAATTATTCTGAAGTGATGTCATCCTACACGAGGGGATCAGTTGCATCCACACTTAACAAAACCTTGCTTGGGGGAAGTCAGGAAGGAAAAGAAGACTGTCGAAAGGAGACTGGAGTAGATTTAATCATTAGATAAGAAGATTTCTCTACAGTGACAAGATTCCTAAAGAGTTAAACTGGATATGGTTACTATGGAGCTAAGACTCCCACAGAAAAAAATTACAGCATTTTGAAACATTTGTTGGAAGCACACAGGCAGACAAATAAACGACACTGCACCACTTTCAGGCTTTATTAGGTCACTTAAATTCTACCTGCAAGTGGAAGCTCAAGAGAGGGATTTTTATAGGCTTTTACTGAATATTTCAGCCATAGACTTTCTAATATAGAAATCTTTGACTGAGAACTGCAGATAAGTTTTTGTGAGCAATGGAAGACTTCACCATATTAATGCACTTCCTTATTATCAACAATGGTTCCAAGTGATCTGAGGGGCTTGGTTAAAATGTGAATGTAAAAAAAACCCCAACAACAACCAAACAACAAAAAATACAAAAGAATGCTGACTTCGATCTTTCCCCTTCTTTGTAGGAAGTGCATTTCTACTCTTGAACATGAAAATACAAAAGGAATCCCATGCCTGAGAGGATTACTGCTATAAAAATTATCTCTCTGTAGCTGGGCATGACACTGACTTTTGTGAATATGTTTGTATTTTGTCTCAGACCTAAGTAATGCATACTCCAAGAAAAAAGGATTTTCCAGCTCTAAAGCCATGGTAATGAAGACATAGTCACATTTTTTAAGGAATTTTTAAAATAAACTGTTCTATTATCTGTTGAGGTATAACAGCTAGCTCTAGTTCTACTCTAATGCACACTGATTGCATGTTCTAGCTTGGATACAAGTTTTCACCATGGGTTTCCTGAGCACAAGTCAATTAACATTAGGGCTAGCACACTTTATTCTTCATAAACTCAATGATCAGGAATGCCATTCCTGCTACTCAAGGATCGTTCTCTCAGTGAACAGAAATCCAGCTATGACTGTAAGCCTGATTTAGAGAGTTTTGGCTTATAGACAACTACAGTGATATTCCTAAATTTTTCCTTCTGACTCAGCACTAAGGACTCTTTCTCTGGCTGATTCTGTCTCAGAGGGCACACTTCTGATAAAGTCCTGCGCCTTATACAATATTAAGCTGGGTGAGTAAATACAGTTAGAACAACTAAGTCATTCAGTGTTAACATATAATCTGTTAACAAACTGCTTGGGGAAGAGTGGCTGGAAAGCTGCCTGTGGAAAATGACCTGGGGGAGTTGGTCAGCAGCTGTCTGAACATGATCTGACAGTGTGCTCAGACAGCCAAGACAGTCAATGGCACCCTGACTTGTATCAGAAATAGCGTGGCCAGCAGGATCATCCTCCTGTACTTGGCACTGGTGAGGCTGAATACTCTGTTCAGTTTTGAGCCTCTCACTACAGGAAAGATATTGAGGTGCTGGAGCATGTCTAGAGAAGGGCAAAAAGGTGGTGAAAGGACTACAGGTGTGGCTGAGGGAGCTGGGGTTGTTTAGCCTGGAGAAAAGGAGGTTCAGGGGAGACCTTATTACCCTCTGCAGCTCCTTGAAAGGAGGTTGGAGTGGGAATCAGTCTCTTCTGCCAAGTAGCAAGCAATAGGGCAAGAGGAAATGGCCTCAAGATGCACCAATACAGGTTTAGATTGGATATTAAGAATAATTTCTTCACTGAAAAGTTTGTCAAGCATTGAGATATGCTGCCCGTGGAAGTGGTTGTGAGACCATCCCTGGATGTATTTAAGATATTCGTAGATGGAACATGGTCTAGTCATGAACACAGCTGTTTTAGCTTAACATCTAGACTCAATCTTAAGGGTCTTTTCCAACCTTGATGATTTTATGTTCTTTCCTATGGTGCTATAAGGAGAAAGCATATTTCTGGAACTACTTCTTCCTGAATTAAAATTAAATTTCCTTCAAAACTAAGATGTGATACTGAAAAAAATACTCTTGAGGGCATCAAAAGCAGTATTACAGTCCTCTTTAACTGATGCCAATGTAAATAAAAACTAGTGACTACCTGAGCACCTGACATTTCACCAGTTTCTCTTAGGGAGTACAGAGAGATTGCACTGATAGAAGACCATACTCAGCATGAACCTAAGATATATACTGCCCTGTACTTACCAGAATCTTGCCAGAAAATACCTTGGCAGGTAAGGAACCTTTTCCAGTAGGCAGTACACCTAATACCCTGGGGAATTAGTTTAGCTGTATGCATGTAGGCTGTATACTTCCACTTTGTCTCAAGGCTAGAGAATTGACTCTGGCTATTTCATTTACTACTATAATCAGAATTTGCAGCCTTCAGAAGAGGTTTAGATACACAGCTTGTCTTCTTTTTGTTTGCCTTGGTTGGTTGCCTTTTTGTTTGGTTGGTGTCTAGGTTGAATTTATATTCTTTAATAAATGTCAATATGTCCTTGCTATGAAGGTGAGCAAGTCCTGGCCAAAAAAGAGGAATTTACTATGTTGATGTCCAAGAAGTGGTTGTCACCAATGTTTAAAGGAGAGTGAGATAGCAGGAGTATAAACAAGAGAAAACAAAATTGTAAGGAAACCAAACATCCAGCCATATGACAGTAAGCTAAACAAACTCAGTCTACTTATTCCAGAAAAGACAAACTGGAGAGGGAGTAGAATTCTTCTTTATAAATACATTGATGAATTACAGTTGGGACACATGAAAAAATCTGTAAATATATAAAAATATTTAAGCTGAAAAGCCAAAAGAAAATTACTAGATCAGTGGATTGGTACCTTGGTAAAAGCAGTAGGAGAAAAGCTATGATTAGCTTTAACTTTGAACTTCAGTTCAAAATGGATTCCATGTCTCAAAAAGTTCTTCCCAGTCCTCTGTTCTTGTGATGCACAAAAAAATGTTTCCACATTAACTGAAAGCACATGCAAGACTAATCTGAGAAAAGATAGTTCACATGGATGCTATGTAGTAAAAAAAAGGCAAACAAAAAGACTGGAAAGTCTCATTGACTTTACAAGTCTGAAGAAGAACCTATGAAGATGGCCTTTGAGGAGTAACAACAGAGAAATTTTAGTGTTATCAGCAAAGTATCTTTATCTGTTTGTTTTATTCCTTCCATATTTAAGAAAATGCAGCCTTGCTTATTACTGAATGTAGATTTTGCTTTGAAGTTGAAGAAAAAAAATACCTAACTATTTGCAATTTTCCATTAAGACCAAGCAAACTCCTTGTAAGACCCACATTTCTGACAAGTCATGCATATCAAAATTAATAAAAATCCTGCCATTTCTTATAATTCCTTGATTTTTTTAATGACCTCAAACAACAAGAGACAAAAGGACAGTTGTTCTCACTCTCTTTTTTACACCCTCAAGAAGAGCTAAAGGAGAAATGGATATGAACTGGTGTGTCAGTCTCTCCTTGAGAATATTCACTGCTAATGTGTACTCACAGTGACTGAATAGAAAGATTCTCTTTCTCCCTGGTCAACTCTATCCCCATACTTCCTTATTTTTTTATCACTATGATATTTCTAATCTTCTTGTCAAAAAAAAAAAAAAATCCACCTTAGTCTTTTCCTTCCTATCCCATTAAATAATTATATCTTTTACAACTCATCTTTCTGTTGCCCACAAAAATCAAATTCATTTCCCAATATGCAACAAGCCAATAATTACACACTTGAGAGAGACATTGATTATTTATTTCAGAGCTGTGCAAGCCTGAGTGTCTGGTGGCATTCCACAAATCAAGCACAGCAACTATCTAAACTTTTTACTATTTGCTCATGTTAGCAAACTAAGGAATTAGTGTTGTCTGCAAGTTGCATAGTTCTC
The DNA here is from genome assembly GCA_013397865.1 of Struthidea cinerea. Classification (NCBI taxonomy): domain Eukaryota; kingdom Metazoa; phylum Chordata; class Aves; order Passeriformes; family Corcoracidae; genus Struthidea; species Struthidea cinerea. The sequence continues at coordinate 1,364,687 of VZTI01004803.1, forward strand.
TTATTAATTAGTATTCATCTTCTATTGGTTAATGATTCTCTCATTTCCCATGCTGATTACTCCACATGCTCAGGCTTTCTCTTCTTTTGAGTTGGTGGGTTTCTTGTTCCAGTGGTCACAGTCTCCCCCTGCCAGAATTACCTTTTAGGCAGTTGGAGCTGATTTCAGTACAGTTGCTGAGTTGTGTTTATTGGTTTCTTCCTTATCTTGGGAGCTCTGCCAGATGGTCTATAAATTCTGCATTCTTTGTGTCCACTTTTAGTGGGCATCCTACTTCCCAAGCCTTGTTAACCTCCCACTAGGTCTGAGATTGCTGAAGCATGTCCAGTTCTATACCTTAACAAGGCAATTCTACCAACAAATAATTTGTGTTTCTAACTCATGGGCATCACTTAGAACTTGCTTGTTAGCTGTTCTCTGTTTCGTGGATTGAATCTCCCTTCTCGTTGATTAGGCTTGAAAGTATACAAAGATCAAACATCAAAGACCATCCTTTCTTAAGGGAATATTCCACATTTTGCCACACTTCCTTTAGTTGCCATCCCTTCAATCAAGCAAATTCCATTTCTGTTAAGTTTGCGGTACCAGTCACAAATGCCCATCTACAAAACATTCAAGTTAGGGGTTGTTTTTTTATTTTGATTGGGCAATCATCTATCATCTCCCACAGAGGGTAATTCCCTGCAGAGGTAACCCACTAGTGTTTTCTGATTTGTTTGGGTTTTTGTTTGTTTGTTTACTCTTGTGGTTTCACCTGTTTAGTTTAACTTTTATTTAACCCTTCATTTTGTAGTGTAACATTTCAGATGTGTTATGACTCCTGTTCATACTGACCATACTTTCCTTGTGTACTCATCTGCAGCCTGTCCATCCACACATTAAGGTAAGCTCTTTTTGTCAGAGAATGCCCTGTTTTCTCGTGTTTGTACACAAGTAGATCCTAGCCTTTATCTGCGTGCAACAAAATCAAAATCAAAACTACTCAAATATTAAAAAAAAAGCAAAATCAAAAAGTTTCTTGCCCAGACAGTCTATATATTTGTGTTACATCACAGGTACTATTTTGCTTACTTAGATTAACACCACAGTTTGAATAACAGCTGCAAACATTGAGAGTCCTTCAAAGCACATTAATTATGCTAAAATATGGGGTTTAATCATGGCTCACTTGAGATGGTTTAAGATAAATCTTTCAAATTTGGCCATCATTAGATCACTAGATGAAATTACTACTTCTCATTGCAACACAAGGAGTGGTTGTTCTGCTTCTATAATGCTGAGTCAAATCTTAATATAAAAGGCATAGAAATTAAATGTCTGATTGTTTTTTTTTTAATTGAACCACAGATGCAGTAGATCTCCCTTTATTCATCTACAGGCTCTCACATTTAGAACACTTACCTCCCAATTATGATTTAGCAACAATACACACTTGCCACATATGACTACCAATGACTGACTCTTACATATAGCTATAACATTCTATCGAGTTCTACATATGGACGTTACACTAACTTGTAAATAGCTGAAGACAAGACCTGCAGCCAATGATTCAAGCACAACTAACAGTCATAAGAGCCACGCAAACCATGTATGTACTAGACAGAAAGTAACCAGAGTGAATATGCATATAGAATATTGTAACAGGAGAAGAAGTACTTGAGAAGAAGCAGGTGTTGCTGTTGCTTCAGACCTCTATTTTAGGACAGAAGCACATTGCTACAACATTGTCTAAGACAGCATTTCTGCAAATATTGCAACTCTTCACCTTGCACATGTCCCCCAACCCCCAAATGCTTACAAATCAATATGCAATTATCCTATAATCAAACCAACAACCTTAAAAAACCCAAACAATGGTCGTGTGTACCAAGAATCCTGACTACATAAATCTCTGCTTGAACAAAAGGAGGTATAAGTTATTTTTGAGATGCCACCTCAATCCAAGAAGACTACACCTGCGTGGTGACATGGTCATGGGAGCTAACTCAGCACTGATAAAAGCTCACTATTTTTGCCATGTTTATACAATATTACAGAACCACAGAATCAACTAGCTTGTAAGAGACCTTTGAGATCATTAATTCCAACCTATGACCAAACACCACCTTTTCAACTAGATCCCAGCACCAAGTGCCACATCCAGTCTTTCCTTAACCACTTCCAGGCATGGTGACTCCACCACCTCCCTGGGCAGCCCATTCCAATGCTTCATCACCCCTTCTGTGAAGAACTTCTTCCTAATGTCCTATTCCTAGTTTCCAGAAAGTAGTAACAGTGTCTTTGCCTCTGTCCTCTGCAGCTGCACTTAAGAGGAATAGATCAGTGATTTCTATTGTAACAACTGCAAGCACCAGTTTGCTCTGAAAACCCCTGGCTTAAGAAATGATAGAAAGAGAAAACAAAGTACACAGAAGCTGGTATCTGGTTCTGGTGTTCTAATATACCTACATTACACAGATAGCTGATAGGGTGTTTCCCTACAGCAGTAGTGCTGGAGATTTAAGGGATGCACAGAAATAAAGAGACTGGATATTGTTAATTGATGTTGCCTGGAAGTAGCCTGAGGTCAGTATAATCTTCCATCAACTCCCATGTTATCATTGGCTCTCTGTCTAGTTTGTTTAAGAAAAATAAAGAAAAGAGGCACAGATGTAAAAAAATAAAAGCAGTACATTAATCAGGACATAGTTAAATTGCATGAACACATGATAGAACTATGTAATAATGTGATTAATTTTCTAAATAGCACTAGAAATATTCTACGGATGTCATGGACTAGCTTTAACAGAATATCACCTCTTTCATCTTTTTTTTCCCTTGCAGATTTCTCCTCCCCCTCCATTTTTTGCGTTGTGGTGAACACATTGCACCCTTTAGAATGTTGTGATTTATGATTCTAAATGGTCTTCATATTGGCAAGGGTAAGAAAGGTCTTATTACCACTCTAATTGGCAAGTTAAGCTTTATAAACAGGCCCTTATTTCGTCAGTGATGTTATTTAAGCCTAAGGTCAACCTTGAGAGAAGCTGGCTCGGGAAGATCCCTGGTAGAACAAAATGGGTCTTTCTAACAAAAACAAACGTCTGTCATGAAATTCCATTTACGTGCTCTGAATGAATCTAGAATGTTCCACATACCACCAAGCTTCCTGAATTTCAAATAAATCACAGAAATTTCACACTTCCTCGTTCAGCTTCTCTCGAAGTTGGTGTTTTTCAATAGCAAGGCACCAGTGGATACAACATTACAGCTTATTGCTTGTGACAAGCAAATATCAACTATGACAAGAAATAGCAACTATACTCTGGTTAGCCATGAAAGGTCCTTAACAACAGCTTCTGTAACTTATCTGCAGTTAGGCTAGCTAGGCCATTCACAATGAGTCATCAAGTTGTGGCTTTTCAAATCAAAAAATGAACAAAGGCCTTAGTAAGAAAAACATTTTCCCTTCTGATAAAGTTCTTTTCCTTAATAAAGATTTTTTTTAACATTATCAATATATATTCATATCAATATATTTTAAATGCAGGTGATATCCTTCTTTTTTTCCTCTTTGAGGAAATTCGTTACTGTCAAACAACTTAGAAAATGGTAACAAAGTAATTAAAATAGATTTCCAAGAGATCTGCAAAACTTTACTAGGAAAGCAAGTAAGGAGCAACTCACAACTCTTAAAGAAAAGGTTTAGTGTCTGCAAATTAGAATGTTAATGTTTTCCTATGCATTTTAGAAAACTCACTGTTTATTAATTCTAATATATCAAAGTAGCTCATCAAATAAAGGAAAAATGCAAAGATTTAAGTGAAGCTTTGACACACAATCACTATTAACTTTCCACAGACAAATCAGAAAATCAGATCTTATTAATCCCTATTAGCATTTAGTCCTGTAATTGTCAATATGAATGCAGCAAAGAATCTTTTGCCCCATGAATATTCTTCAGAAAGAGGTTACCTTGTAACTACAAATGCAAGCATGATATACATGATCAGACTGAGGTATTCCAGATTCTAAACTCTACCTTTTCTCAGCTTTGGCCACATAGAAACTATAAGGTCTATTGATTTTGGTCTCTTGAAAAGTGCAACAGAAATGGATATGCACTTGAGAAGACAGTTATGATGGCAAATTGGAGTTTAATACTGACAGTTCGGGAGGTTCATTTGCTTTTTTTTTAGTCAAAATGTTAACTAATAGTATCAGTATTTCTATACATTCTTTAACAGCTTCGGAATTATACAAACTGCTGACATTAGGCATCTTTAATATGTATCAGGTGTATAGGTCTTCTGAGAATTTTCCGTGTACAGAAAAAATGAGGCAGTGATGTCAATGAACATCAGTCTTGGGAAATGGGAGTCATTTGGACTTGAGCATTCTAGTGAATCATCTGTGACATTAGTACTAGTATATATTCTAAGCTTGATGATCCTTGTACTCCCATTTGTATGTGGTACTGCTGATGTAGTTTGAAAGCATGTTAAACTTCCAGTGCTGTAAATTAATTCTGCATCCTCTGTTAAAAAGGTGTTTCAATTTGTGAGTTGAAATTCTATTTTTTGTACAAGTAATTTTAAAAGATTTTATTTAAGTTGCAGTTCTTCTGCATTACTTAGTTACTGAAGAGATTTCAAGTTGTTGCAATTGTGTCAAGGGAAGTTGGTTTTCTGGTATAAGGTATTAGAGAACATGATTGAGTGCTGAAGTAGCTGAAATATTCAGGATTGACAGAGATGTTTGCTGTGGACTAAAAACAGCTCAGGCGTGTGCTGACTACTCAGCTCACTGAGGAACTAGCACTTGCTTATTTGGATAAAAGCCCAGTAGAAGGAACAAACCTGATGTTACTACTGAATCTTTCACCTTATGTTGCTGATGTCTCTGCTGTTACTTCTGCTGACAGTAGCTGACACTCCTCCCCATGGATGTGATGTGCCAGAAGAGGGAACTGGAAAAGGGTGGTTACAGTCTAGTCATCGGTTCCTATTTACAGCTGAACCATGTCTGTGGAGACTGAGAGTTGACTGACAGCAGGTGTGCAATGACTGGCAATCAACAGCTCTGTGTGCATCATACCGAGACAGTACCAAAAGCAGATCGGGGTAGGGGGAATGAAATCAAGTTCCCTGTAGGCTGTTACAATTCCAATGCATATCCCAATTTTGAACTACTTTAGATGCACCCTGAGGTGTCACAGATTTGCCAATTCCACTTCAGAAGATTACTGTAATTTTCAGAAAACATGTTTCCAAAAGTTACCCACGCACATCAAGTATTTAGGTGGAAAATATCCACTGAAATTAGAACATAAACATTCTCCTAAAGTAATATCTGGTACACAGTATTAGATCTTCCAGCACCAAAACCACTATATCCTACTAAGTGATAGACAGAAGGAATGGTCTGGTGATGTTGTCGTGACATTAAAGACAGAATATAGATTTAAAACTTCTATATTGAGAAAATAAACCAAAATACTCGTTAAGGCGTACATTAATAGCTCATGTATTCTTTCTGAATCTTTTAAAGTGTATTTATGTTACCAACTTTTTTTTTTTAATTGAGATGATAATTTTACTGTCTATAGAGGTCTGTGCTTATAATATATCTGCACTGTTACTATGTGCCATTTGGGAAAATGTGCATTTTGTGTATGAAGTCAAGAAACACATGACTTTTAGCTAGTGTCCTGTTATTGAATTCCATATCTTCAAAATAACTGCATGTCAATTTCATTTTTCGTCTCCTCCATGCCTGCAAATCTGTTTTAATTTTTGGAATGTGTAGCTAATGCACCTGGCAGCATTTGGCTATGTGGTTACAGCACTGCCATGGGAACTGAGAAGAGGCAATATTCACTGCTGGATTTCAATACCCAGTTAGTATGGCATGGGACTAGAGATCAGAAAATCTACTTGCTGCATTCTATAAAAATACATAACTTCACTAACAAATTCACTATTTATTACTGAAGATATTAATTCCCATTTAGACGTCAAAAAGCAGAGCATGAACAGAAGACAAATCCCTACAACAACCACCAGTGTGGCTAGGAGGAAATAGGGAAATACGTGCTTGGGTATTAATTTAGGATTATTGCATGGTCACAAGTCCTATCAAAAGGCTTTACACTCACTAAAATTCTAAGGCAAGATTGAAGAGTTTTGCTGTACTGTAACAAATTTGATGTTATTTCAGCAGAACTGCATCAACACCAAATAGTCCCAGAAATGTAACCACAAAAAGAAGAAAAAAAAAAAGGAAAAGAAACTAACAAGGAGTTAGGTAGCTCTATCCTTAAAACTAAATCTATCATGACTATATTCAATCTCCCAAGTATTTTCTAACAATACACTGGATTTGTAATATTGTAGTATATGCACTGATTTATTTTTTAAATGGCATTTTTAAAATTTATTCTGTAGAAAGAAACAGTAGAAAACCACGATGCTGAATTCATGTAGTATAATGTTGTGATTTTAAGTGATGTACACTGGTCTAATATGAAGCAGCTTGTTAAAGTACAACTCATTACATATAATTACATATATCTCATAGATATGATAGGATATGATGATATGATATGATATGATATGATATGATTGATATATACATAAATATATATACATGTACTATGATTACATATTGTTTTACAATGCATCTCTGAACTGTACGATCTATATCCTTGTAGAGAAAAACAGTCTATTCTATAGATCCATGCTAAATAAAACATAAGAAATGTCTCGAGGACACCAACCAAAAAATGTACCATCTCAAGAGCAATGTCAGGACCTTTTGGAAGTGTGTTCCTACCTCAACTACCTTCAACTTGATAGAAAGAAGTCAGCCGTCACCTCTGATTAATCATGATGCTAGTCTTCATTGTTCACTGTTTTATCTGCAAAAGCTCTACTTGCCTTTTCTTCTTTCTGCTCCCCTTTACCTGATGTGGTCTTCTAATACACCATCACCCATAAAATGCATTTTCCCAGAGTATTTATTACAGTTGGGTTTTTTATAAACTTCAAACAACTTTCATTAAATTATACATACCAAATTACTGAAGTGTTTCCCTTTCCATCTAGACATGGTGCAAAGAACTATTTCATGCCAGGAGCCTAAAATACACATTTAAATTTATTTCACTCCAAAAGAGATATTATTACAAATTAATTGAAAGGCTGATATAGATATCAAACAACTATTCCAATATGTTTGGAGGTTAAAAAGAAGACACACACTACAGTCTGAAGCCATGAATGTTGTCTTTATACTATGGTAGAGCACTTGCTTAAAATTCTGCCTTGAAAAGAGGTTGCAACTAATTGCACAAGATTTACTATTAATTTCATGAAAAATAAACACAGCATATCACAGCATATGATGCACTGGAAACTTTGTCATATTCTAAATCAGTCCTATAACATGATCCTACTTTCAGCAGGAAAATAGTCCTAAGCAAAGAATGAGCATGAGCAGTTTTGCCTATAGTGACAAATTGGGCAAAAATATTCATAAAGTTGAGAACACATGCAGGTAGTAAAAGTAGGAGTTGAATGAGTGAAAATAAACTAAGCAACATTATTTACAAAGAAGGATACTACAAGTTCTTAGAAACATAACTCAGGATAAATTTATGACATTAAGTATGATTTCCATGGTAGAAAATGAAGGAAAACAAGAAAAGAAGAGTGATTGCAAGTGCTTGTACTGGTGACAGCCTGGAATTTAAGAAGCAAAACCAAATATATTTAAAAGATCCTTTTTAGAGGGAGAGGAAGAAACATGATGTCGTTTTTGGGTTTTTTTGTTGTAGAATTTTTGTTGTACATCTTAAAAGACTTACAAGTATGGACTGCTATACAACTGTACAACTGCAGCAATAGGATCAGAAGGGGGAGATTTCATACACAGAGATAAATAGATGAACAGATACAGAAATATTTAACTCAAAAATGTCTGAACTCCTAATACACTCTAACTCTCAGAAGCAATTCAACTTTTATATAAAATTATTCTTTATTTTTACCCTTATTTTGCAAGGACTTGACTGACTAATGAACTTCTGTATCATGAATTGCATTACATTTCAGTGACAATAGACAAAATGTTCTAATTAATTTGAAAACAATGCAACGGAATACAAAAAGCTGTTCAAAAAGCACACAGAAACTGTGCCAGCTCCCGTAAAAAGGGCTTCCACTGATTTGATCTTAAGGCATTCTTAAAGAATTCCACTGATTTGATCTTAAGGCATTTCTTATCCTTTCTATACTTTTCTACAAATTAATGCACAACTCACTGAGATCAATTTCCACATTTTCTCAGTTTTTAATTAACCACTGCTAAAGACTTCTCCCTAGAAATGTCTTCCATTACTGTCTCGTATTTGGACATTTGTCCAATAAATTTGTTTACAAGTATTGGTCTGGTGAGTATTTCATAGGATACATCTGTACTTTACTGAATCAAGCCACAGAGATCTGTGATACAGAATATCAGCATGCAGTTAGTAGCATAACTATCATATATAAAGTTGGACTATTAAGGAAAAATGGTTTTCGTATCTCCACTTCATATGCTCTTTGTTATGTCACTCGAAATACATCACTAGGAACAGACTTGATGAAACAACATGTATTAGAAGCATCTAAAGGAGAACTGGTTTTATGCCACACTAATCCCTGATAAACTGAAATTATTTAGTACAACTCTAAAAATAGTTTTTAAAAAGCATGATATAATCACTTTTTATATTTGTATTTGGCAACAGTGTAAATGATTGGGAAAAAAAAGAAAATCTAATTCACACTATACCTGACAGTTCATATTGAAAAACTGAGATTACTTCCCATCTCATTTGTAACATCTGAACAGTAGAAGACCTCATTTTCAAGAGATATAGATAAGAATGTGTATCCACAAATAAATATGTGTATGAACCACTAATTGTCTTGATTCTGAGCAGCAACTCAATACAAAAATAATCCCAAAAATATCTGAAAAAATATCTGTAAACTCATTGTGTAAATTTACATATATGGACTAGATCTTGAAATAAAAATAAGCAAATATTCTCTTCTGGGTCTTTGTAACAACAATATTTTGCTATTTAAGTTTAACAGATAGAACTACGCTCAGTCTGTGGAAGAAAAGTTTCCCAGTCCAATGTGGAAATTTTTAAATAGTGATTGGAGAGGTTTATCAGAATACTTAAAGTTAAGTCTTTGAGAGAAGCTGGTAAAAGAACAAAAATTAAACAAGAATCAATTGCTTAGGCCTTTTTCACTCACAGAAATTAAGGACTTGTAACCAGCTGGGGAAAGAACCACACATATGCAGACACATGCACAAAGGCATATGTACACTTTTGCCTAGACACACCAGCACAAACACTATTTAGATATACAGAAAACCAGGCAGAACTTTCTTGACTAATGAACCATCTTAAAAAAAAAAACAAAACAAAACAAAACAAAAGGTATTTCTATTAAAAAAAAAAGGGTAACTCTTTCATTAATATGATGACTTTCAGGAAAAATAGCAAAGCAATAGACCTATAAACTAGTGTTACCACCATCATTTGGACTCTAAGGTGGCAAAAAACTTTGAAATGCTTCATTAAATTTGAACTGCTTTGGGCAGGCATGGGACTTCCCCCCCCATCCTCAACCATGTTCTCAGTTGCTGTTAGCAAGTGACTATTTAAATATTTCTAATGGAAGAAGGCAAAAGCTCTCTGCTCCAAGACAGAGACCACCTCATATTTCACTAATTCAGCACCAGTGGGAACTTGTGAATAATTTCCAGACAGGAGAGGACTTTGTCAGTTTATCATAGCAGTAAATTCCCAGTAGCTAGGAAGGGCTCAAATGAAAGACTAGGAAAGGCTTTACACTCACTCATTGACATTAAGGACAAGAGGGTTCTTTCTATATCCCACAGTATGGTATCTCAAAACAGGACAGGTTACCATATGTATTCTCACCTAATGCTGCATAAGGTCAGCTACATTGATTTCTCACATATTCACACCTTAGGAAGGGGTAACAAAATAAATAAATAGGGGAAAACCATCTAGACAAACGGGAAACTAAGACACAGCAGAACTGAATGTTACACACATGCAACAAGTGCTTTGCTTCTCCCTTCCATGCATAACACACTGAATATCCAGAGCCAAATCCAGAAGAAAGCCACCAACTAGAAAGACATATAAGCAATTCCAAGCATTGTTACAAGAAAGAAAACACCAAAGATTTCATAACAAAGACACAACAACAGGGTAGCAGTGTAAGAAAAAAATGTGTGTTTATATATTTATTTATGTTCATACTGAACTTACAAGTCAGGGAAAAATTCAGAACAGAAATTATGCTGTATAAATAACACCTTTCTTGAAATGCTGTCATTGAATGTAAAGGCTTCACACAAGCGTTGAGACATACTTGAAATAAGTACTGAAGACATAATACTACTAGAACAATGATAGTGTTGTTATCCTCTCTGGAATTTTTTCTTTAGATCTTTGTCATTCCCATTGCTGACAAACTAATCAAATATAAGAAATGTTTTGGAACAGAAAGTGATAGTAAAAAGTTTTCCATCAAATCTTGTAATTGTGCCCATAAGTTGCTGCTCCATAGAAAAAAATACAGATTTCATCATCATGCATTAAGAAGCTTCTTGACCTGTTCTGTCAGGAGAGAACCTAGAAGTGAGGCACAAAACTGAACAATGACTTAGATCTGGAAGACAAAAAAATCATAACCAACAAAATATTGAGGACAGAAGGACATTTGTCTTTAAGGTAGCAAACAATGATTTAAGCAGACTTCTAAGAATTTATTCTCTTGCTCTTTCAAAAAATACTGTATGATATCTTTGAATCAAAAGACACCTAATCTTATTTTATACCTAACCAAGAGTTATCCCCAAGACCCTAAAACATCCCAGACAACCTCTCCCTAAAGACCCCAAAATAAAAATACGGATATCAACATTTTCAAAGGAAGATTCAGCTGCACAAGCCTTGGAAACATTCAGTAGCAATCCAAATTCCCAGAAAATATTTTGATTTGGAGAAGATCCTTATTGATTAACAATTTCACTGGAAGAGTTCTTAAGGACTACTGTACTTTATGTTTGTAAGCATAAACAGTGTTTAGGCAGCAATAAAAGCTGTAAGAAATCAGTGCTGAAGGCGTATCTTACTGTAGCACTCAGTATCCAATAAATATTTCCTTTCTCAGTATATTAAGAAACAACAATTCATCCCTTCCCCACGAAGGTGAAGGAAATTTTATGATGGAGAGGAGACAGCAGTAACTGACACGATTGTTTAGAGCAGAAGTAGCTAGAACTTCCAAGACAGAAATCTCATCCATTCTTTCCCCTGTAAAAGATTTCCTAGCATTGTGTGGAAGGAATAATCCGGCATAGCCTCCCTTTTGCTATTTCCATTTTTGGCCCACAACTCTATTTAGCACTTCATTATAACCATTGGAAAGAAGTGCAATAGAGTTACTCTAGCATGAGAATGCATCACAGCAGCAGAAATTGCCATCTCATGTAGCACACACAGGCTACCTATGAAAGGGCAAAGCTTCTTACTCCGTCACTGAGGATGTCTGTTCAGTCAAGGCAACATCCTAGAAAGTGAAAGGATGAAGAATACTCATGGAAGCTCCAGTCTTGGATTAAAACACCTTTGCCTAAAGGCCGAGTAATCTGCTAAACTATGCACCTCTAAAAAGTGTAGTGGAGGGAAGAAATATTGGAAAAGATTTTTCATTGTCATTATCCATCCCCCCCCCATTAAATCCTCTGAGGCTTAAAAGTGCTAATGACACTTCATCACACCTGAACAATTTACAGCAGCAGCCATCACCTCACTCCAACCTTTATTTCCCATAAATAAATTACCCCAACCTCTCACAAATCAATCTTGTCATTTCTTACTTTGGGAACTTAGCATGTTTTATTTTAGTGACTTATCCTTTTAAAGTTGAATCAACTGTAGAGGAGTCTGTTTCTGGAACATTATTTGTGATAAATGCAAAGTAAAGATAGCATGGAAAGAGGAGGGAATACACACATTTAATAGCAGTTTTTCCATGCTAGTTACACAACAACACACTCTTAGTCATGCAGGGTAAAAATAAGGAGACACAAGATGAGACATGAAAAGGATGTTATCCTCTTCCCAAAAACTAATGCTTGTACACTACTTGCTTAAAAGTCCAAATTAGTTGTCATACTAGATTTGTGTAAACCTTTAGGAAAGAATGGTGTGAGGGCTCTTTATAGAAAATTACACCAAGTGGAGGATATTTCACTAATTAACACCCCTTCCCAAAAAAATGCTTATCTCCTTTAAAGATAAGCTTCTTTTAAGTAGAGAAAAGACCCCAAACATTTGCAGAGCTCTGACTTCAACATCTGCTGGTATTCCCTACACACAAGTGTGCTTCTGTGTGCATGTTTATCAGAAGAGGTCATCAGGGGCTTGCTTGGTTTATTCATCATTTTAAGGCACTCCTATTTGCAAAGCTTCTGTTAATGTCAGTGAAATCTAACCCAGACAGAAGTTTCAGAGGTCACATATTTGGCATGCTACATTTAGAAACCCAAGTACAAAGTTGACGAGGACGCTTCAAACACAGGGGATTACAGCGGAAATAGGTCTCCTTATACCAAACTGGATATTGAGCAGATTCAGGGAAGAACACACTGAGACTGCATGATGCTATTAAAGCTCTTATTCTTGCTTTATTTTATCCACTGACTAAATCAATTCTGCCATTTGGCAAAGCCCAGCACAGAAATAACACTTTATTTTTAATACAACAGAAAAGAAATAGACATGACACACAAAATCATGTACTACATGACCTATAAAAAGCAGATACTTACAGTTCGTAGGAACTGTATTTCATCTTCCCCTCCTTCACCCCCTTCAGCCATGGCTCTTGAGGAGTCAGCTCTGCTGAGGCTGATCGCCTCCACCGTCAGCTCACTGCGCTCTGTACTGCTCCTCTCCTATCAGTATTAGCATATAGCTAATCCACAGCCATATAGGGAGCTCAGCTAACTCCACTGCACTGCAGACTGTCAGTCAACCCCCTCACTGCCAGAGCCAACTGCGCTGCTTTTCCAGCTCAAAGCAAGCAATTCTCTCCCTTTTCTCTCTACCCTGGAGGCAAAACCCCCTACTGTTAAGGTATTGCAGGAAACATTATATGCATCACTAGGTGTTGATTTTTTTCCCTCCAGATACTGTCTGGGCAGAACAGCAATAATGGTGAAGTGTTAATAAAAGCAGATCCTGTGCTTCCATTTTCACAGATCAGGATAGCAAATTTTGCACTGAAATGTATCAAATTCAGCAATTCTGAACCTACTGATTATGCAGCAGAAGGATGTAAATCTGATGATCACAGGGCAAGCTAATTTTGACAGCAGGTATTTTCAGCTTGCTTACAATAATTTCCATTTCTTGCTTCTCTGCATAAACAGCTGCAAATCTGATTTCCAAGATGACTTCATGATCTGAACCAACTATGTGTAGTTATTTGTGCTATCCCTTTACATGGTATTTATACCTATATCCTAAGGGCTTCAAGGGCTTTATCTGTACCTTTTCAGAACTGCACCTGAATATTTATAGAAGATGGTACATATTTACTTCAGAATCCATAAAACACAGTTATGTTAAAATAAAACTTAAAATAACTTTAAATTCTAGTTCATTATTGAAGAGATTTGTAATTAATGAAAATTGCTATTTATTACTTCAATATGAGAAAAGAAGCAAGGGAAAAAATAGATCAACACTAGAACAAAATTTAATTAAGTGAAGGCAGGAAAACAAAAAGGACACAAGGAAACAGACGAAAGCACCAAGGAGGCTCTAGCTAGCCAATTCACTGTATGATCTTGAATCTTGTGATAAGATTGCAACCACAGCTTACCCCTACATTCAACCCCTGAGAAGAATTACCCAAACTATGTGCAGTCCCTATTTAACTTGATACATTCCCTCACAGACTACCACATGCATACAGTCTTTTTCTCAATAAGAACATATTTATGATTTACATAGGTATGATAAGGAAAGAATATCTTTCCTGGGGTCACAAGGACAAGTGTAGCACACTGAAAACTGAAACTACATACTCTGTGCCCACAAGCTAGTAATTTATAAACAACTGTCCTCTGGACATGGAACCCAATGCACACTGCCCTTCCACCCCCCAAATTAATAATATTCTGATTTTGCACTAATTAAAATAAGCATAGCCACAAGCCAGACAATGAGATGCCCAAGATTTTCTCCCTTGATAGGCAGAACTCTTTGAAAAATGTTTTATTTCACTCTCTCTTATTACCCTGAGAAAATCCATCCAAAAAATAATGCCAATCAGATTACTCAGCAACAGGCAATTTCAGGTCAAAAGCAACTCAGAAGCATTTAGCTGATATAGTCATACAGCCTCTCCTTACCAGTCCCTCCACTCCCTTTTCCCCACCCTGCAGTTTTTGTTGGTTGCTGTGAGGAAGCAAAAGAGCTTTGTGCAAGGCAAAGGCAATGTGGCAGAAAAATATTTCTCTGAAGTGCCAGAAAACTGATAGTGGTTGGCATTTGAACATCCGTTTTTGTGTTTGGGTTTTTTTGTGGTGTTTATTTTAACTCCAGCCATCTTTGGACAGATGTTTTATCTCTTTCCTCATCAATAAAAAGAACATACCATAACAGATCTTCCTTATGGAATATTGTTATTCCAGAAAAAAAAAAAAAAAAAAGCCTGAGAAGTGGGGAAAATTTACCCAAAGACAAAGCATGCCACTCAGTGATTTTACTAAAAAGAGTAGGCAGTGAGGCCTACTATGACACATGCATATCCATACATTTATATTCTTTTCTATTTTGCGTTCTAGTGGAATGTTTCCTTGACTGGAGTAGGGGAAGACAGGGGTGTTGGAACTAGATGATTTTTAAGGACCCTTTCAACCCAAACCATTCTAGGATTCCATTACACTCACAGTGGATTTGATACAGATACTGCATGCCAAAACCTACACATGTAAGGACAACTTTTCCATAGCATCTTAAATGAAACAACCTTTCAAGCATACTACTTTACTTTGAAAGATTATAAGCAAGAAATGCCTAAAAACTGAGAAAATAAGCACAAGTGCTGTATTTCCTTCACAAATAGAAATCAGTGTCATTTAGTATATGTGCTGGCCAAATTTTATTTCAGTTATGCAATAAGATTTCCAGATAGTAAGTTCTGAACATGCAAAGCTGAGGTTAATCCATCTGAATCAAATGAAAAGAGGGGAAAAAAAATATAAGTTTTGAAGTGTTTTCCTCATATATTGGAGTATTCCATTAAAATGCTTCCTATGAAATTGAGAAAATTTAGAGTAAAATAATATATCAGTTACTACAGATCACTATAAATATCTATGTCTGCAGCTCCTAATAAGGCAGATAGAGAGGTTACTAATTTTTCTTCCTTTAAGCAGACATCAACATACTAGGATATTTCTTTGCATTTTTTAAACAACCGACAAAGCATATGAAAAAAGGAATATTGGGAATACCTTGAGCATTATAACAGAGATTAAATAAAATTCTGATTCATGTCAAACCAGTAGGTTTGGGCTTTTGTTTGTAAGTTCCTCTATTGTTTAATACTCAGCTTTACAAAGTATACCATGCATTGTGTTGGGAAACAATATCCTGCCATGATAAGCAAAATACTTTCGTTAAATTTCCTTTTTCTAAAATTGTCACGTGTAATGCAAAACCATTGCATAGGACTTCTGTTCCCTAGAGTTTTTTTCTGCTGTATGTTTAAGGAGAAAATTATTCACCTATTACACCATAATGAGATCCACATCTCCTGAAGACGTGTTTTCTATCTAGGACTTCCCCATTGCTCCAAGATTGAGATTCGGCTGTAATGATCATGTATCGCACAGTGTATGTATGCACATATACCTAAGTGTAGATGTATATAGATGTGTATGTATGTATGTATATATATATATATATGTGTGTATATATATATATATATATATATACAGTCACTCTGCTGTACTGGATATGATTGTAAAGTGCAGCATTCCACTGTGAAAGTCACACAGGTCAAATAATCTGAACTGTGACCACTCTTGTGTTTTGTGATATTCTATTCATCCAAATCAATCCTCAATCTGTAATTTAGCACTTTGGCTGCTAAACACACTCTGGACCGAGTTCATGGTATTTTAAAGCTATCACAAGAACTTGTCTACAAATCAAATTTAAGGAAAACTTCCTTTCAGTGTTCATTACAACCATACAACCTGGTTAGCTTTCAACATAAGCTCTCCCCTCTCACTAAGGGATAAAGGCTGACTGACTCTTCATGAGTCCTTTATTGAAGGATAGAATTTTTATAGTAGCAGTAGGCCGGCAATAAAATAATAAGATGGATATTAAAAGACAAAATAAACAATCATCATGCTGTAAAAAATTAGTATCTGAACAATCTGTAAACAACTTTTGTTGTGTGTATTTTACCTTTACGAAGATTGACTTAACACCTCCAATCAAAAATAAATCAAATACCAAGTAGAAGATATTTACAAAACCTGCAATGGTAATACATGCATGCTGATATTTTAAAAAGTGCAGGTAATACCAGTTACCAAAGAGTCTGTTGGGTGAGGAATCAAAATTTTATTCTCCACTAAAAGTTACAGGCCTTACTGCTAAAAGTTAGGTGCTGCTTAAAAGACTGTCATATCTCTGCATTCTTTATGTGCCTCTTAAGTACCAAAAGCACACACAAATACAGGTTTTAAAATGCCATTAAAAGAAACAAAAGGTTTTCTTTACAAAAACTTCACAAAAGTATTCAAATTCATTATGTTGGCTATCTTCAGCAGTCAGCTCCTTGTTCAGTTCACGAATGTTAGGCACTTAAACAGGTGAACATTTCATTCACGGAAGAGAAACCTACTTCTGTGAATATCCAATGAAAAAGTTCTTTGTTTGCTTCTGGGGTTTTTTATGTTGCTATTTTGTTTTGTTATTTGCGTTTTTCTGGGGTTTTTTTTGTTTGGGTTTTCTTTTTAATTTAGTCTAGAGGAATTGCATTAAATTTTCATGTTGAAAATGTAGGATCTTGGTCAAGTTGAGGAAAACCCTCATCAGAAGATTACCACTTTGAGAATTTAGAAAGAGAATGATTTTATTTACACATATTTCCAAAATTCATCTACATTTTTTTCTGTCTTTTAAAAATTTCTTTTGCTGGGTTTTATGGTCATCCTAGGTCATTGCTTTATTGTATGCCACAAAGTTTTATTTTGTTTTTAAAAGTTGAGGAAATCTTTGATGCCATTTCTATATGAAAGCATAAAGTGTATTAAATAATGTTTCAGAAATCATAGCATCAATACTGCTTCTAACGCCTAATTCAGTGGCTTTCTAAGCAAATGCAGCACTACTTAACACGAGTGAGGAAAGAGCAGTACCTCAGAACAGATGCTCAAAACCTCATTCACCAATGATCAAACCTTTATGTTAGATTGCCATCTGGTGGTAAAAGTTTAAAAAAAGTCTGGGACTAGGTAAGCCTAACAGTTTGTATTATTTTAGCCTAAGATACTGGGAGTCTTATTTCCAATTTTACTGTAGATTATGCAATACATTTGTTCACAGTGGACCAACTTCCCTGCTCAAGCAGGGCCATCCTAGAGCACATGGCACAAGATTGTGTCCAGACAGTTATTGAATATCTCCAGTGAGGGAGACTCGACAGCCTCTCTGGGCAATCTGTTCCAGTGCTCGGTCACCTGCACAGTAAAGAAGTTCTTCCTCGTGTTCAGGTGTAACTTCCTGTGCTTCAGTTTCTGCCCCTTGCCTCTCATCCTATTGCTTGGCACCACCAAGAAGAGCCCGGATCCATCCCCTGACACCCTGCCTTCAGATACTGATAGGCATTGATGAGGTCCCCTCTGTGTGGCCTCTTCTTGAGGCAGAACAGGCCCAGCTCCCTCAGCCTAAGATGTAAGAGAGAGGTTCCAGTTCCCTCATCATCTTCACAGTCCTTCACTGGACCTGTTCCAGGAATTCTGTCTCTCTTAGAGCCCAGAACTGGACACAGCACTCCAGGTCAGGCCTCACCAAGGCTGAGCAGAAGGACAGGATTACCTCCCTTGACCTGCTGGCCATGCTCTTCCTAATGCAGCTCAGGATCCCACTGGCTTTCTTGGCCACAAGGACACACTGCTG
Organism: Struthidea cinerea; assembly: GCA_013397865.1. NCBI lineage: Eukaryota > Metazoa > Chordata > Aves > Passeriformes > Corcoracidae > Struthidea > Struthidea cinerea. The sequence continues at coordinate 1,382,985 of VZTI01004803.1, forward strand.
GCTCATGGACAGTTTGTTGTCCACCAGCAACCCCAGGTCGTTCTCCACAGAGCTGCTTCCCAGCAGGTCAGCCCCCAGCCTGTGCTGGTCCATGGGGTTATTCCTCCCCAGGTGCAGGACCCTGCACTTGCCTTTGTTGAATTTCAGACAGCTCTTCTCCCCAGCCTGTAGAGGCCCATCTGAAGGGCTGCACATCCCTCTGGAGTATCAGCTACTCCTCTCAGCTTTGTGTCCTCAGTGATCTTGCTGAGGAGGCATCTTCCCTTCATCCAAGAAATCAATGAATTAAGGTAAAGAATTCTGGACCCAATAGTGAACCTTGGGGAACAGCACTAGTGACAAGCTCACAAAAAGACCATGTGCCACTGATTATAACCCTCTGGGATCTGCTGTTCATCCAGTTCTCAATCCATCTCCCTGTCCACTCATTCAGTACACACTTCCTGAGTTTGCCTGTGAGGATGCCGTGAGGGACTCTGTCGAAAGCCTTGCTAAAGTCGGGGTAGACAACATCCACTGCTCTTCCCTCATCCATCCAGGTAGTTGTTTCATCATAGAAGGCAATCAGATTGGTCAAGCATGAATCTTTAGTGAATCCATGCTGAATATTTCTGATCACCTATTTGTCAGCCATGTGGATAGAGATGATCATCTTTCTTGCCTTTCTGAAGACTGGGGTGAAATTTGCTTTCTTACAATCCTCAGGAACCTCTACTAATCAACACAACCTTTCAAAGATGATCATGAGCAGCCTAGCTATTACATCTGCCAGCTCTCTCAGTACTTGTGGATACATCCCGTCAGGACTTGTGGATGTCAATTTTGTCTAGGTGTTCTCTGACCCAATCTTTCTTGGCCAAGGAAGTCTTCCTTCCAGCATTCCTTTACCCTGCTCTCCTGGGTCAGAGATTCCTGAGGACTGGTCTTGTTAGCAAAGACCAATGCAAAGAAGGCATTTGGTAACTATGCCTTCTCTGTGTCCTGTTACCAGCGTCCTCCACATTATCCCTAGTTTTCCTTTTGTTACTGATATATTTCTTCTTGTTGTCCTTGACATCCTTGGCCAGATTTAATTCCAGATGGGCCTTTGTCTTTCCTTTGTCACTTTTGCTTACTCTAACAACCTTTCTGCATTCATTCCAAGTGGCCTGACCCTGCTTCCATCTCCTATGTATTTCCTGCTTACACTTGAGTAATGACAGGACTTCATTCTTTATTCATCCACACAGGTCTTTTGCTCCCTTTGCCCCATTTTTTGCCCATTGGGATGCATCACTCTTGAGCTTGGAAGAAGTGATCCTCAAATATCAACCAGCTCTTTTGGACCCCTCTTCCCTGCAGAGCCTGATCCTACGGGATTCTCTCAACAAGATCCCTGCAGAGGCACTAAAGTTAAAGTTAGCTCTCCTGAAACCTGTGGTTGCAACCTTACTTGTTGCCCTGCTGTCTCCTCACCCAATACTGAACTTCACAGACTCATGTCCACTTCAGCCAAGACTGTCCTCAACCTTCCCATCTCCAAATAGGCCTCCTCCAGTTGTTAGCATAAGCACACCATTCCTTGTGGGATCCTCCACTACCTGAGACAGGAAGTTGTCACCAGTGCTTTTCACAAACCTCCTGGACCTCACTGTGTTGCTTCTCCAGCAGATGTAAGAGTAGGCAAAGTCCCCCACAAGAATCAGTGCCTGTGACTTTGAGACTGCTTCTGGCTGCCTCTAGAATGCGTCATCCACTTCCTCCTTCTAACTGAGGTTAAGCATTTTGGTTAAGCAGAATTAAGTAAGAATTTAACTAATTAGAGTAATTAGAAACATTGGCTTTGTGTCTTGTAACAGTTGCATGATATAGGGAGATTATCTCTGGGAAACCAAAACCATTCCTGGTTTTAAAATGACACCAATACCAAATTTTATGTTTCTGCTTCATACTATTACCTATGATACAGACAAACTTGTATTTTTAAGCTTGCTTCATTCTTGAAATATCTGTCATATAATCGCAAATCTTATCTGTCTGTCACAAATGAAGCATGACCGTTTCAGCATAATTTTCTATAAGCATATGAGCATATATTGTTTTGATGACCAGTTAAGAAATTTCAATGAGTGATTTTCAAGGTTTTGAACAAAGTTCACTGAAACTAAATTATAATTTTACAGAAGTACCTATGGCAACATATTATGAAGAACCTGGAGTTTGTACAAAGGAAATTTCATCCCATCTGCCAACAGAGAACTGCATTAATTCAGTTTGAATTCGATAAAAGCATGACCAGCCATTTCCAAAGAACTGAGATGGAAAAAATTCTGTACTAGCAGTGCTGAGTAGCTGCCTTCCCTAATGTGATATAGAGTACTGACATAAGCCAAGTGATAAATTCTCCAACTATAATATGACAGAATTCAGACTTACCATGTTGTTAGCGTTTCTCTTGCATCTACTATATAATTCAAAAATTATCACCAGAACAGGCCATGACCATTTCAGCTAATTATAGAGCTGCAACTATAAAAATAGTCTTAATTTCTGTACAAATCTCAAAGCTTTCTAAATGTTAACTTCCTTCAAGACCATTGTAATTACTGTCAACAAAATTACTATAGCTATTCTAATCTAAACAGCTGAATATTAACAGGTTGCATATATGCAGTGTTTTGTATTCAGGTGTGCTGTTCCGTTGTGATTGGTAAAATACATCTCCCAACACTGTTTTTGGATTGTCTCTCAGAAAATTGTTCAAGCACTTTTCATTAGATTTACTTTGGTTTATGATTTACCTTTCTTTTCTCAGAACTTTTATGCATAAATATTTAATTACTTTATATAAAATTGTTATATAAGATTAATTTTTAAACTCCATGGACTATTTCAATATTCATTCTTCTTCTAAAGATAATTAAAAGCATGTCAATACACACTCTGCCTTAGAGAAAATTACTTGTGGTCATTTTTTGAAAATATTTAACTTCTTTAATCATTTCATATTTTCTACTGACATGACTCTACATAAAGCCAGTTCAGTTTGAGATCTTGTAGTAGCATAGAAAGAAATAGAGCCTACGAAAAGCTCTATTTACCAATTACTTCTATTGGAAGTAATTTTTAGTGTATCACAAATTAATCCCAGTGGAATACAGTTCCAGAAAAAGTGCTCAGAAGAAAGGACAGTTGTGACTGGGACAGGAATCAGAGAAACTTGCATTGGGGCAGGTGGATGCCTGAGAGGAGGCTGTGACCCCATGGGAGGCCTGGAGTGCTGGAACAGGTTCCTGGCAGGGACCTGCAGATCCATGGAGAGAGGAGTCCACACAGGAGCAGGTTCCCTGGTAGGGCTTGTGACCCTGTGAGGGACCCAGGCTGGAGCAGGCTGTGCCTGAGGGACTGCACCCCATGGAAACGTGACCCACATTGAAGCAATTTGCGAAGAACTGTTTCCTGTGGGAGCAATGTGGGAGGAGTTCACGGAGGACTGTCTCCTGTGGGGGGAACCCCACATTGCAGCAGGGGAAGGACTCCTCTCCCTGGGCAGTGGCAGAAACAACAGGTGATGAACTCACCAGAACCTCCATTCCCTGTCTCCCTGCATCGCTGGGGGAGGAGGTAGAGCTGGGAAGGAGGGAGGGCTGGGCAGAAGGTGTTTTGAAGGTCTGTTTTTACCTCTTATATTATCCTGCTCTGATTTTTTTAGTAATAAATTCAATTAATATCTCTAATTGTAGCCTGTTTTGCCCATGACAGTATTTGATGAGTGATCTCTCTCTGTCTGTATCTCAACTCAGAAAACTTCTGCTATACTTTCTCTCCCCTGAGGAAGGGAGGGATAGAGAGGCTTTGGTGGTTGTCTGGCATGCAGCCACGGTCAACCCACTACAGTTACTTTAACACAAGCCATACTAGATAATTTTTTTTAAATTTAGAGAGGTGACCTCTTATGTTTCTAAGTCCACCATAATTGCAAACAATCATGCAACAGATACACAAGCATAAAATAGCATCTCTATATATACACATATAGATATTTAGATACACTCAGTAAGTACAGCATCCCCTGTAACAAATGACAACCTTGATATTATTAGTAAAACTTAAAATTCAGGAAATGTAATAATAGAATTCTTACTGTTTAGATTATATTTCTATTCTGTGAATTTATGGATTTGGATGATTAAAAACTAGTACTGACAGATCATGACTACTGACTATGGCAACTGAAGCATAAAATATTAAAGGAGATTGTATGAAAAAATTGTCAGTAATTAAAAAAAATAATAATTAGCATATTTGAGAAAGAAACCACTTGCAAGAGTGCCTTCCCAGTGTTAATGCACATACAGCAAATACTAAAATCAATATTGAAAGGCAGGCCACAGTGACATACCAAATTCCATTATTACAGTGTCTGATCAACTCACTTTTCTAGAATCAGGTCCCAAAGTGAATTAGAATCACCTCACATGTAATTTTAAAGTAAAAAATGTCTGCAAATGACACTTTACAAACTTGGCTAAATGGTTCTTTAGGAGTGTCACAGAAAGGGATTACGAGTCAAAACCTATTTTGACTACACTGTATATTAAACTCCATTCTGAATATTACTACACATTCAAAATTGCCTTATATATCGTGCTGATATTACAGTTTTACAGAGTATGAATGTCCATAAACTTATTCTAGCTTATTACATGTGCAGTAATTAGGCTGTGTATCACATAAACAGGTATCATTTCTAGGGATACCAAGTACACCTATTCAAAACATAATGACCTTCATCTTATCAGTTCTAGTTAGACCTAAGTTAAATTGGACAGCCATGTAAATTCAAAATTTATATAAACATTTTATATTAGACTTGCAAATAAAATTAGAAAGTTACACAAGGACTGCTAAGTCAATGTAAAGTGGCATTTCTGCCCTTTTCTGGCATTGTCCATTTGTGAATACTTCAGAAACATATAAGTAATAGAGCAGAGCAAATCTGCTGTAAAAGTCTAACAAAATCTTCCACTTTCTGCAAAACTACAAATTCAACTTTGAACAGTTGAATGTAGTAACTGTGAATCAGTTGTAGAAAACAGCCTTTTTAAAAAATGAATTTGGCATAACTAATAACATAAAGATGTAAAAAAAGTAAAAATTGAACAGAATTTGTATTTCATTCAACAAAGAATTCCAACTTCTACTTTTTAAGACATTAAATTTAAAAAAAAACCCACATATTTTTGCTCACTTCTCAATGACTAAAAACCAAGAAGCCTAAAAGGTTTTTCCCATAAAATGACTTGTGCTGTACTCAGTGCCTCTTGGTGTAGTACAAACTTATTGATACATATTGCTCTTTGCTTTAGAAGAAGTAGCCATTCTTACTTCTACTTTATGCATATTCCTATTTATTTACCTCTGTTTACTCAGTTTAACTTTCAAGCTTTGTTGTCAATTTTACACAGCTTTACATAGGCAATTTAATATCCAAATATAAGACTTCCGTCACACTTGTAAATCAAATGCTTTTTCTCAACTGTAGCATAGACGTTGTGAATGTATTAATCTTACTTGTGTTGCAGCAAATGAAAATGTGCTGGAGATGCTTTAATTAACTTTTGTAACAAGATTCTGAAAGTATTAGATATGATCTCTTAGGAAAAGGTAGAAATCAATTATGGGACTAACTCTTCCAAATATTCCCAAGATAAAGGAGCCTAAATCTGAAAAAAACCCAACAAAAATGCAATTTTAAAAATCTGCCTTCAGATTCTACTTTGGATTAATTTAGGCTCAAGAGCTCTTCTAGAAATGTGTAGTTTAATTATTTGCTTTCATCTACTGGATGTGAGAAAATGAATATATTTACTTTAATCAAAGAGCTATTGTTCTCTAGATAAAGCTGTCCTAGAAGTCTGAGCTTAAGTAAGAACAGGTATTAGCCCAGACAGAGATAGAGAAGATTGTGATCACTCAGACTATTAGATGGTCTAACCAGCCTTAACAAAGAAAACTGTTCAAAAACTATGGCAAGTCATTTAATAAAGACGTAAAATTAAAAAATAGGGCAAGGTTATGTTGTTCAGTGCTGTTTCAATTAGTACACTATTCTACCAAGTCCAATAAATTACTTAGATTCAGTGTACCTCAACTTGACCACAGAATGTTTTCAGATCCACTATACTGGATGGCACTTAAAAAAAAAAAAAAAAAAAAAAAAAAAAAAA
>VZTI01004803.1:1389226-1401584 GCA_013397865.1 Struthidea cinerea
AAAAAAAAAAAAAAAAAAAAGTCAAATAAAGAGGTCAAAAACAATGCCAAAACTGGGTTTTTTAAATTAAACAATCTAAAGATGTAGGCAAAGGAAAGAGATCTCCAAACTCTTTTATTGCTCAATAGCTAGAACAAAATCATTCTATTATCTCAGAGGGACATCTATCATTATGTCATCCCTAGCAAAATTCGCAGTCTGATCCGCATTTAATTTGAAACCAGAATGTTGTAACACTCTCATGCTGTTTTGGGTCATGCTCCCAATACTATCCAGTTTCATATAGGGTTCCACAAAATTCAGCAGTCAGTGATTAATTCAACCACTCAAAATATTTAAAATATCTCCAAAGTTTATTCCTATTTCTTAATTCTTAGTGTAAGTAGATATACCAAAAAACTATTTTAAAATAATTTTATAATTACTTAGGAATGAAATATTCTTACCTAACTTTACAGTATTAGTAGCTAAATCTGGTGAATGAAAGGAAAAAAACCCAAAACAACCAAGCAGCTGTTTTCTACATAGTACAGACAAACTTTGCTTTCCACCCCACCTTTTACTCGTTGCATTTCTGGAGACGCCGAGCTCTGCTCAAGACTGCAGCTGCTGTTTCAGGACTGCATACACCTTCCCTCTGCTATATTTTCCTGTTCATTTCTATTTCTCTTCATGATACCACATAGTGCTCTTACATAAACCTCGAGGAAACCAGTTTTAAGAAGTTTATATATGCAAGCTTTTGCTCGTTTTTAAGCTTCAATGGCTGAACCTTCTTCTGCTTTTTTAAGAGCCCTCTCACCTCCAGCAGATCCTGCGCAGAGTTACGAGCAAACCTAACTGGTTTTGCAGCGGTCGTACAGAGGGGACCCTGGTACTCCTGTTAACTGGAGGGCAACGAGACTTGGGGACATCCTGTCTTCCCCTTCCTTCCAGGAAAGTGGAATCATCTCAGTTCCTGGATCGAGCATGTAGCGGTCACCTCTACTCCACCATGGCCGGGCTCGGAGCGAGAGCGCAGCCCTTCCCCGGGACAGGCGGCGGGGAAGCTGGGGGAGCCCCGAGTCCCGCTCCCTCCTGGCTCCCCCGCCACCGGGAGGCGTCGGCCCGGGAGGACTTGGGAGGCACAGACCGCCTCGGTCTACCCAGCAGAGCCAAGGCTGCGAGTGGTGACTGCCCGGGCCACGGGATGCTCCGAACGGGTCCCCGAAGAAATGCTCGAGAAGCATATGCTCAAACAGATTTGCTTAGGTTTGCCACCTCTCTGTGTTATTACAGCGTTGGTCTTGGCAACTTAGTCCTAACTGTACCGAGAAATCCAGCTGTTCACAATGCCGTTGTCCTGGGCGGTCCGAGGTCCGGCAGCAGTGCCGGGGGTGCCGTTCTGCGGGGGTCCCCAGATGCGGAGTCAGGCAGCCCTGCGGCTGCTGCGGGCCAGGCTGCTCTGGCGCACTGTGACTGCACAGGAAGCAGCTTGAAATGCCATCTACAAATGCTTAATAATAAAATAACCCCAAAAAACCAATGAATTCTTTGTTACTTTTGTAAGCATAGTTAAATGCCACCTGCCCCACTGAGTTGCCTAAGGGAAATCAAATCTGGAGTAGCTGATGCTGTGTTGCCCTCAGTGGCAGTGAGTGCTGCCTCACTTCTCTCAAACTTGCTTCAGTCTCCTGAGTCCTGCATAGACAGGTTCAAAAACACTGCAGGCTGAAATAAGAAATTGATGGGAAATAATATTTAGTCTTTGAAATGCCACAAACTTTTACCTAGACCCAAATGAACCAGCTCTGCAGCCAAAAGAAGTTTATGGGTTTGGCAGATTAAATGAAGGCAGCTGCTGCAATCTGTAACAACTGTAAGAGAGTGAAAAGATAAAGCTGATCACCTACTAGGGGTGCAGGACTTGCCTTTATCTCCCCTCAGCAATTAATTGTTTGTATTCTTTTCTGTTCACATACAGTGTATAGCAATAGAAAGTTATTACATGTGAAGGAGATCTGTCCAAACAGCTTTAAAAAACGCAAAGAAAGTTCAATCAATTTAGAATCATCTTCTCACCCCTCAACCTAAATTATAATAAGCCTTACCATATTTTCATGTAGTATTTGAGTAACTGAGTGACTTCGATTGAGGAACTAATTTCATAGCTTTGTGTTTACCTTTATAGCTCCTCGGTACTTAAACTAGCAGGTGCTGAAGCTTCATGCAGTTCTGAAAGCCACTATGGAGTTAATTTTGTGGTTTTCATTAATTATGTGTGAGTCATTATGCTGTATAGCGTGGGCAGAATATCTTTTCTTCCCTAGAGAGTGTTTCCAACAAATACTTCTAATAAAAATACAAAAAAATAATGTATCCCAAGTGTAAACTAAATATGGCTTCACAAAGGAAGGGAGTTACAATGAAATTCAAGAAACCTTTGATTAATGTTATTAATGCCTTTTCAAACAAAACCCTATTGTGTCCAACTGTCCTAGCAAACTCTTAAAAAATAAATTAATTATTTTGGGTTACTATTCAAAGTATGGTCAGTGTTTAAAAACCTGCTGTGAAAGAACAATAAGAGTTGAGAAAGGAGAATCAGCAGTTTTCCTCATGAGCAAAGATAAAACAAACAATAAATAAGGATAATGCTTTGCATAGGTGTTACATAGTAATTGTTCTTGAGTTAATGAAAGTCAGGGGTAATACTGTAAACTGTCACGTTGGATTTACTTCAACTTGCACTCAAAGAAAGTGCCACACAGTATTGGTCCTAATGTTTTTAATTTTTCCTTTTACAAAAATATATGTTCAAAAGAGTTGTAGTCACAAAAATGTGGACACTATTTAATTGCTTCTTGACCTGAATGTGCGTATATCTTTATATTTACAAACATCCAGGGGTTTTTGGCACATTCTCATAGTTAAATATGTGAGGTCACATATACCTGACCCTGTGAATTTGGGCATTAAGATCTCTATGTCTTTTTCTAATATATCCTAATCTTAGTATTTGCTGGGTTTTTGATTACCCTCATGCTAGATTTATACCTATTTCAGTCTTAGTATGATCATGTTTCTTTGGTCGAGGGCCTAAGATTAATTTTTCTTTCATTTCCCCATTTCTAAACCAATATCCCTGTTTCTAGATTTATACCGCAAGAGAATTTCAAACTTACTTTTATAGAAGATTAAAGTTTTTAGCCCCTTTTATGGCAGGAATATCTTTCCTCCCAATCCAAAAACAACTCAAAAAATCTGCTGTGGCACCATCACATTACTTTTTTAGACTACAATATTTTTCAAATATTACCAATTACTTTAACATTCTTAGCTCGACATCCTGGTTTTTCCAAAGATACTTGAATAAGTGTTATTTGAAAATGCTTCAGTTTCAATTACCATTTTTTCTGAGATTTGTGTTAAAAATACAAGTACATCTCTATTTGTAGGACTTACGTATTGGTGGCCAGTTGCACTGAAACTTTCATAGCTTAGAGGAGAATAAAGACATGCTGAGTAATTATTTCAAAAGATGAATATTATTATTTTAACATAACTTAATTCTACAGTTACCTGTTTAGAAATTCCATTTTACACTAACAAATTGGGAAAATGTAGATAGTTGTGTGAGTCATCATATCTGAATTTATATATGGTTGTGTTTCTATTTCTCTGTTTTGCTTTCTCTCATAATTTTTACCCACCCTAATTTCTGGAAGTTGTCAACTTTGACCCCAGAATCCGGATTTGGAGCAGTAATTGACAGAACATTATTCAAGCAGAATTGCTTCTCTTTAGCTTCCAGACAGTGCAGGAGATAGAGACTGACTGTTACTATTGTGTTCAAACAGAGATAACACCACCTGCCTAGCATTGCTTTTGTCACATGTCTAAGTTCTTCCAAGGTCATGAATCATTAGAATATTTAAAACAATAAGATACCTATTTTCTACCTACAGTAGAAAATTTATTAACAAACCTTTCTGACAATGAACGAAACAACTCAATAGCATTTACATCTCTGTAGTTCTAGTTGCATCACATATACCATCCAATAGATCACTTGAGTAAGAGACACTGTGGCAGAATACCCTCTTCCTAACAGGTTTAGGGGCTGAGTAGTACACCATCTGCACTTGTTTCCTGCTTGGGCTGTGATTGAGCTTCTACAGTTAGTTTTAATCCATAAAATCCTAAATGACTAAGACCTAGGTATTTGTGGTCACCTCTTGTTCGGTGCTACTAGAATTATACCCATCATGTTTTATACCTCAGAAGGCTATGGGAAGGTTCTTTCACTTTCCATCATTTACCTGTGTAACTTCTCTTTTTAATATATGGGACAAGTATGTAAAAGATCTAAAAACCAGATTGGAATCTTCTGCTGCATTAAAAGTTATTAAAAGAAATTGCAGATGAAGTTATACTTCTAATTTGAAATTAACAAAATAAAACAATTCCATGTGAATTTGAATGAGCATATGCAAATCTTAAATTACATAAAGGTTTCTATACTATTACAGCCATTTAAATAACATTTTTGATATCTTACATTACCTTAATTTGTTCTAATTTACATTTCTTCCATAAATAATTTGATGGCTTTAACCTGAATTGCCATAAAATACACATTTGGTTTGGGTTTTTTCCCCAAGAACTTTGTTTTCTGGACACATTTCTCTTTCTTAATACGCATAAGTATTATCAAAACTGCATTTAAATTATCTTGACAATGTTTATCTGGGCAAAGTGTCACATTAAAAACATTCTTTCCCCTTTACCACCACTCCCAGAAATCTGTACATACATTATAGATCTTTCAGCAGTTTTCTTTTAAAAGGTTTTGGTAAAATATCAAGCAGGCTGGGAGTGGTTTCTAATGGGAAAACATGAAAAATATACATGATTTAACATCTATTGAATTTGGCAAGCGAGATTAAATTTCATATTAATATTCATGAACATACTGAATTAGGAATACGAAGTTAAAAGGCTGTCAGAAATAGGGCCTGTGTAACATCTGATGTGGAAAAGTGTGAATACATTCTTCGTGGTTTGAAAGTGGCTTGGTAATTTATAAAGTTAAAACCTAATAGCAATTTGTAGTTCAATAAAACTACAAAATGGCTTGATCTGAAGCTTCATAACCATGAACAACATTATGTCATGAAGCAGTTATAAAGTGTATTTTTCTTTTTTCTTTCCTGTATTTACATACCATTGATCAGCATAATTTCCAGAACCTTGCACCAATTCAACCTTCAAATGTGCTTCCTTAGGCCACAGTTCAACTTCACATATTCAATCACCTCTTCCACTCCAAATTTTTTTTGTCACGAATATTTGTCAGTTTTACATACATCTATTTGAAGCAGGTGTATTGCTGTTTGAATAGTTCTATTACAGGTCTTCCACAGTAAATTTGAAGGTAGCGCAACCCTTTGTTGAGAACTAGTTCTGTGAGGAAGAAAACTTTCAATGTGAATTCTTCTTACATTGTCTCAGCTGTTCTTCTGATCAGATATATCACACAGGCTTGAATTACCTTACTCTTGTGTGTAGGGAAACCGTATTTTCACGCGCTTTAGTTTTATAAAGTTGCTAACTCTATTTCAGTGCATGTTTAAATTTTAAAGTTTTATCTATTCTGTTGTCATTATATGTCTTGGTACTCCAACTAAAAGGGTTTTTCAACAGTAACTGGAGCAATTGATCACTGCAATTCTAAAATCTGTTGTGCTCCTTCTCCTGACACTGTCTTTAAACAAGCAGCCAGAGTTTTTGAAGGTCATTTGTAATGGTCTGCTCCAAGCAGCAGCTCACTTTCTACATGGTTGGTTTACTGCAATGATCAGAGTCTGCAAAATGTAATTAAGTTAAAAAATACTTAATAGCCAAATTGGTAACTGCTTTCTTTGGCTGATGCTTGACTATCTTTTAGGGGATGTCTAACTCTCCCTAGAACATGAAAGCAGTGAATGGCATCGCAGCAATCTTCCTTGCCTATTCCTCTGCCACGTGCCATTCTCACAGTAAAGCATAAGGGCCTTATTTATCCAGCCAGTCTAATTCCATGCAGAACTTCCTCGTAGAAAAGATCTTTCTCTCAAATACTGTGGTATGTTACATCTGTATAATGTGCTTACAGAAATAACCACTTTTGGTGGTTATTCTCAGAGACTGATGCCTTGTGTGTTATTTTAAGCAATAAATCATGTATAATTGCAACAGTCCCATCTCTCTACTTAAGAAATCCGACAGGTGAAAAAGGGGTACCAGGAAAGGCATTCCGATAAGAAGTTGGGCACCTATACGTGGTGCCCCTATTGCTGGGGGAATGGGGAACTCCATGGCATTCAAAACTATGGAAATATTATGCTAAAGCGAAACTAAAATTTTTAACAAAGTCAGACTCATGACTGTCAGCTGATTATCCTATTTAACATTGTAACCACTGTGTTCAAATCTGTTAGGATTGCAAAGCTTTCAATTGCTTAGAATTTAAAGGAAAATTAATTAGCATTTGAAAGACTGCTACACGTGAGTCCTCTTCCTGGAATAATTGGGAGTATAAATTGTGGTGCTCTCTGTTGCCCTAGACTTGGCATGCTCTGCTTTTTTGTAGACAGCGTGCTTGCCAAGTCTGGTCAGCATCAGACAGTTACAAAAAGTTCAAATTAGAGACAGAATTTCACGAAATGCAGTCATTAAATGTCCGAAGCATTTGAACTTTGGGATTTATTTTGGTGAGATTACATAAATGATGGTTGTAAATAAAATATTTCTTAGTAACTTTCAGCAAATAAAACTACTTCTGTTCTAAGCTAAATATTCTAATGAGAAATGTCAAACTCACATGATCAATTTATGAAGTAGATCCTGTGATTAAACCATGCAAGGTTGTCTGTGTTTTCCTCCTTCCAAATATGTATAGTGCTTGCAGAGCAGCTGAATGTGTCATTTCTTGGTTTGTGTTTTTTTTTTTTTCAGGATAAATTGCAAAAAAACCCCCACAGACATAAAGAGAAAATTGTTTGAAATAAAGGTTTTTTCATAAAGACTATATCTAAGCTTAGTAGCTAATTGTGGTCTGACAGTATTACATCATGGTCTAGTCCTGTAACTGTTTTTTTCTGCATTATATAGGAAGAAGTAGTAGTCCATCTTTGCAAAATATGCAGAGAATTGGATTTTTTCATCTCAGTCCCTTATTTGTGGTGACCTTAGACATGCAACTTTACCTTAGAATGTTCTTTGACTCATCAAAGCCTGACACTGAGATTCTCACAAGGTAATAGTTTAATTAAATTTTGCAAAGCACTTTCAGATTACCAAAAACAGTTGAAGTAAATTCAGTTATCTTCGGAAAGGTTGCAAGAGCCATTGTATGGTTCTGAACTTCTTTTGCAATTATTTTCCTACAATGCTGCTGAACATACATGTTTTAGAAAAGGTGTGACTGCTTTTTGTACATAGATTGCTTTTCCTCTTCCACCTTTTCCTTCAGACTACGGGGCCTCAAGAATTATGATTTTGCATCTAATTAATTCTATTGTTGCTTGACTGAATCTGGTTGAAATGTGTCTAAAACCTCTGAAATAGATAGAAATTCATTGATTGTTTTCCTGTGTTTCTATTTATTGTGCAGAACCCCGGATGTTTTGTATTAAAAACATTGGATCACTGAGTGTTGGTTTGTTTTTTTCTTAAGCAAGCATTTTTAAGATATGCTGTATCTATTAAGTAAGCTTTTGTTATTATTTTGGTCTCTTTATTCTGTCTCCTGACTTCTTAAATATTAAACTGTAGCATATACATCAAGTACAAAAATGTTAAAGTGGATACTGGAGACCGAAGTCTGAATAGCTTTTATCAGGACATAGATTAGTGTGCTGAGACTGACATGGAACCCAAGAGACTCTCCACTCATGCTCTGCACAGTTTTCCATGAAGCCTGTATTTTGAATGTAACTTTTCAGCATACTGAAATTGAACTTTTAGTTACAGCTTTTAACATCTCTACACAAACGGAACCCATTCTGCTTGAGGAAATGTTCCTGTATTGTTACGTTTTATTCTAGATACACTAGTGAATCTAAAATAGTACATGTATCAGGGAGAGAGATAGAGACACAGAGAGAGATAGACAGAGAGGAGTGATAATGATTTTCTGCTGTCCCAAGATTCTTTTCTCCTTAAGACCATTTCTGAGGGCAGTTTGCCTTAATCTTTCAACCACTATAACCGATACATATACCATGTCATTATACACCACCTTCTTTTTCTTTCCCAATTTTTTTTTTGGTCACAGAATTCCATTACTAGCCTAAATAAATGGCTGTATCAAGAGTTGCTGTTAATCATTCCCGGGGAGTATTTAATACCATAGACACATACACACAAACACTTTTTTAATAATCTTAGTGTTTAGTTTCCATGAAGAGGAGTCATGCCAATTTTAATGATTTTATAAGGATTTGATGGTGCAACAGCTTCATGTAAATCTGTCCATAAGTAGTATGTGCCAAACAGTAAACTCCTCCTTTTTCAAATAACAGACAAGTAGTCTGTATTTATAATCATTAGAGAATGTTTGATATTTCCATGCATTTGTTTACAAAATACAGTATGCAAATAAAGATTTTTTTCTTGGTATAATTTTATTTTGAAATTTTAGTTGTCACCATTTCCCTTAATTTTCTTCTTGTATTTAAGCCTGTCAGAGAACACCTCAATATCAATGTACTGATGAAATTGATCTTACTACTTCACCTTTAGCAGTTTTAGCCACTTAAATACATACTCATCTCCAGAGCGATCTTCCACATTGTTTTCTGTAACATTCTGTCTGCTTTCTGTGACAATCCTGATTATGTTCTTTTCCCATAAAGAAAAGTGATTTTTCACCCTGCTCTCAGAATTTTGCATACACACACTTCCTTTGTTGTAAGATTGGCTTCCCCTTGTCCAAAAGCAGGTCATTTAATAACAAAGGTTGGCAGCTCTTCAAAGTCATATATACAGGATTTTGAAAATTACGAAGATTCTCCTCTGCTGTCTTTTGAAGTTCCATTTTATTAATCAAAGAAAAAGCCATTTTGGCCAAAGTTATTTAATCATTTGGGTGATTTGGCATAATTTGAAACAGGCAAATCTGTATGTCTCATTAGGATAAAATCTTTGATATTGATGTACGTAATGGATTGCTAATGTAAACTATAATATTTCTGTATTAGATGCTTTCAGGTGAAGAATTTATGAATAAACCAAATTAACACAATGCAGTATATATTGCAGAGACAAAAAAAAAAAAAGCACTGCTCAAAACCTCTCTATCCAATCCATTTTAAACATGCATTTCAATATATTTGCATTTATGTTGTTCATATAAACAGTGCTATTGCTTTTTTTTTTAATGAATGAAGATACAAATAAATCAAGGTTCTAAAATTCTAACTCCACTTATTTTAATAATTTTTAAGAAAACAGATGATTTTTTACACTTAATTAGATGGTGGATTTTGTGTTTGTTTTTTCTTTGTCTATCCATTATGTCAGATGATTATGCCAGAATTGTCATTGGTCCTGTTAAGGATTCGATAAAATTTCACAATTTGTTCTCATTATTATTGAGCAGAGTCCTTACTGAGTTTTAGGCATGAAAATGAAGCTGGCAGCCGGGACAGAAGGGATCAGAATCTGAAGTAGCAGTTAGTGCATGGCATTCCTGGAATGATGGCTTACGCTGGTGTTTCAAGGCATGGGATGTTATGGATTGAAGAATACTGGATGATGACACTAGGGAGGTTTGAGAGGGTGCAGGAGGAGGAACTGAAGAATAAAGAGTCCTGGGCATATTTACTATGCCATAAATATATTCAATTCATGTTTCTAAACAAGTCAGGAATAGATTTAAGTCTTTTTGGTGCAAAAGTAGCCATGCAAATATAAGTAGACAATGCATTGTTGCATTATGGAGCTGAATTTATTGGGAATTCAAAGCATTTATTTCAAGATGGAAATATTAAATCTTATATCCCTGTTATATGGAAGTGTCAGCTCTGATGTGCAATTTTAAGACAAGAAAATAAACATATTAAAAGAATGAAATAGCTGTCCAGGGATGAGAATTTGCTGCAGGTATGGGGGGAAAAAAGGGAAAATAAAGTTAGCTTATGCATGATAGCTCTTTGCTTTTTAGTTCTTCAAGTGCAAATGTACTGGTAACAATTGCTTTGGCAGCAAGCGGTGATATATTTCCTACTCCTCTTTTCACATCATCCAGTTCATGTTTTCCTCATGTACCTGTAGATTACCCACACATCTTCATGAACGTGTTTCTGACAATAATCCAGAAAAATATTCATCCTTTGAGAGAAGAGCACAAAGCATCATAAATATGTAGTTGGCTAGCCTGTAGCCTCATTGTTAATCCTTAGAACTTAGTTTAGAGTTAGGTTGCCAGACATCAAAGCCAACCAGACATCACTTCTGAGAACATTTTTGGTAAAGTGTTTCGTTGATGGTTAGCTATGATTTCTGGTGATTTTCCAAATAAAGGAGCAGCCTGAACAGGAGGCTGTTACTCATTCCTTTGTTCCATGAAGGTCTTCACTTGTATGAGCCTTCCACACTCAGATGAACTGAGACTAAAAGGAATGATAATAACACTAGTTCCACTCAACAACTTGGGTTATTCACTGGAATTTAGCAGTTTATAAAAGCTCCTGAAAGGTTTGAACAACAGCTATTGTTTATTACCATAGACAAAGTCACAGATTAAGAAATGAAACGGCAGCTGAAAGTAAAGGTTGTTTCATCTAAGGCAGGGTCAGTTTGCATACTGGATGTAGTGAATAGTTTTCAGTTCTAATTAGTGTATGAACTTAGCAAATAGATGACTTCCAACCTTTAATTTCCCTTAAAAATGGAATGGTTTCAAGTTCCTTTCCAAATACGTTTCTACACAAGCTCTTACTCTTGCTTCATACAAATCTATACTAGTGTTCTATATAGGGTAAATGAAGCAGAAGGCAGGTTGCATTTATCCTATGACAAGATGAAAAGCTGATTACGCAGATGAGTGCAGATGAAGTGGAAACCTCTCAGAGATTAGGTTTTGCTTTCAGTGTGCCCTACATTGCAGCCCAGACTGACATAATCATTTCATGTTGGTTGCTTTCTGTGAACTCTGTTTCCACATAAATCACGTGTTTGCAAAATGAAGTTACTAAGAAAGTAATTGTTAATCTTTGTTTGAAAGTATTAAACATCAGAAGAGCAAGACTTACTTTCAGCCAGGGTTTTTTCCATTCCCTAGTCTGCAGACATGTCTCAATATGCAGAGTATGAGCTAGTACTTGTATTGGTGACCAGCTGATGGTCAAAAAATTTCAGGTAAAAAGTAGAAAGACTCATTTTGTTAAGTTTTCAAAAGGAAAGGAAGATGTGAGTGGTCTAAAGTGATAAGACTCTGATAATCCCTAGTATTTCAAATAGAGGTGGATGTTTTCTGTTTAAGTTCAGTAAGATCATAATTATTTATGAAAGATCTGCACAGTGAGATAATAAAGAATTTAATAAACTAATTCATGAAGCAGAACAAAATGTGACATTTTCAGGAGGCTACATGTTACAGTGATGGAAGGTATTTTGGTGCAATATTTGAATATAGACAAGGGTCTTAAATGCCCACGGAAATGACAAGATAATTTCTTTCTCCCAGCTGCGTCTGTTACTACGAATATTTTAACACTAACTCTGTTACTTCTGAATTGTCTATTATTTTTACCTAAATCAGTTATTCCAAAAGCCTTTTTCTTCCTATACAGTGCCTTTTGGAATGGACAACTTTCAGGGAAGACTAGCAAGAAGACTACTTGTAGAAAAGTAATGTTCAGACTAATAAACCAAAATTCTGTCCCTTGAAATAGCAGTTGTTTCATGAGGTGGTTTAGGACTGCAGCTTGTATTCTGATTTACCTCTTCTAGCAGTGTTAGGAGTAAAGGAGAGGATTTCTTGTCCTCTAATGTTGCAGTTCAGAGTTATGTCTGGCTTGCTTGAGGGCTGTATTGCAATTACTGTGGTGAGCGGTAGCGACATGATTGGCAGCGATGCTCTTCCAGGAGGAGAACAGATTTGACGGATTATGCAACAGCAGTTAACGACAAAAAGAAGCAGGCTGACGCCGTGATGCGTTGGCTTCTCTCAGCCCCACGCTTTGCCAGGGAGTCTGTTTCCGACACCTCAAGCAGCAGGAATCCTCGCCCCGGGAGCGGCGGCCCCGCGGCGCTCCCGCACAGGAACGGGCCCGGCGCGGCGCCGACCCGCGCGCGCGGGAGGGACCTGCGGCCGCCGCCGGACCTCGCG
>VZTI01004803.1:1401762-1450723 GCA_013397865.1 Struthidea cinerea
CGGCAACGGCAGCGGCGGCCGCCGGGCGAGGAGGCGGGGGCGGCCGGGAATAGCACGGGGCGGCTGCAGCCCTGCGGCCGCTCGGCATCCCGTGTCCTTCCCTGCACCTGAAACAGCAGCAGGAGCATCGCGGCCCGGCGCGCTGCTTCTCGCAAGGTAATATTCTTTCGTTCGCTTGCCCACCGCTCTGCCCATCTGCTCGGTTCCCCGCAGTGGCTCTGTCGCAATCGAATGGATTACAAAATAAAACCACTAACTCAAGACTACAGGGAAGGGATCTGTTTGCTCCTCATTAGCATCTCGTCTGCTCTCTGGCTGCTTATTTATAAATAGCTTCTGTGGGATCATGAGAGCTAGGATCTCCTGGTTTCTCTTGCAGTCCTAAGAAAGTCCGTAGCTTTCCTTCCTCCCTCTTTCTTGGCAGCGCTGTTAAAGTAAATTTAACTGGATTAGTTTCCCCCGCCCCAAAATGACTCTTAAAACTATCCTCGTTTTCTTCTAGTCTGGTGTGCGGGATAGGTGCAGTGAAGCGGGGAATGCAGATTGTTATAATTCTGTAGCATTTGATGTGTGCAAATACCGTCGGGCGCTCAGGAGGGCAGATGAGTGGGAAACACGTGATTAATATTTACAGCGTTCAGACAATCTGTTACTCTCTGTTGTGAAGCTTATAGGGGTCACCATTGCAGATGAGGCTGATGAACTGTTACCCTGAGATAGAATGCATTTGTACGCTGGCATTTACTAATGTCTTTTACACGTAGCAAAAAGACAGATACTGACATTCTGGAGAAACCCTTCTCTTGCTGCTTTGCACAGTCTCCTTTCTTCAGCTGCAATATTAAATCACATCATGATAGAACAGACAGAGGGTTGGTCTGGAAACTGTATATATTTAGTCCTTCCGGCTGTCCCACAGTTTTGTCTTGTGATACTTGTTTTCTCAAGTGTGTAGCAGGAACCAGAATGAGTTATTTTCTTGTCGCTTCACAGGAAATCAACCAATTTTAAAAACTTGCTGAGAAATTACAGAGGAAGGAATTTTGAATATGTTCCTAATTGTAGTTATTTATTTACACTCATCCTTTGAATTGTTCATAATGGCTTAATGACCAATTCACTTGTAGAAATATCTTGTGCAGGTGTTGTCATTAAACTATTATGTACACATTTAAAGATATTTCTACAGGTATATCAGTACTATTCCTGTGAAGTTTAGGTAAATCACCTACACATAATGTTCTGAAACTTTCACCTTTCAGGTAGCTTGCACTGTGCTTGCAGGTGAATTGGCTTGTTTGGGTAAGTTTCAGCAGAAACAGTTCAGGTATTTTGAGTTAAGTGGAGAGTCAAAGAAAGAAGAACTGCTTTTTTGTGTTACTATAAAAAAAGAAACTGTCAATCCATAACATCATTAACTTAATTTGGAGGACTGTATACAGAAAGTTGCAGTTTGGTATGAAATCAGACATGTTGTGAGCAATGGAAAGAAGTTTTCACTTGAGTTGAACCTATCTCAGTAAAAGTCAAGTGCCATGAACATACATGTTCCTGTGTGGTTTTTTTAATGGATGTATGTGTAAGGTGTACAGCTACATGGGCATAGGTGACTTAATCATGTAGTAAGTAGTAAACAACAGGACAATGTTTCTCTAATATTTTGCATCTTGTGAAGATAAGATTGAAGTAGAGGCACAGGTAAAAGATTATTATCTCTGTAGAGATTTTCTTACATAGACAGGTATTTCCAGGAAATTGGAATTTTTCCTTTCAATTTCTGTTTTCAGGTTTTCATATCTGTAAAGTGAAAGCTGTAGGCAAATACCAAGTAGAAAATTGGGAAATGACTGGGTTTCAAAATAAATGCCAAGGTAATGAATGTCAACTTTATACTGACATTTGTCAGGATATAAAAATGTGGTGAAGAGAGTTCTGCCTGGGATATGAAGAACTGCTCGGCAGGGGATGGGAGTTGGGGGTTTTGTGGTTTTGGTGTTTCATTGGGGGTTTTTGAGGTTTTTTTTGTCAGGGTTGGTTGTTTTTTGTTTACCTAGGAAAACACCTAGGGCCTTCACAGTATCATTTAACAAAGTCATCCTTTCTGAAGCTTTGATCCTGCTTTAACTTGCACACATAAAATGTTTGAAAATGGAACCAAAAGTCAAAAGCAGGCTTTGCAGTTAAATCCAAATAATACTTTCCAGAGAGTGGTCAAGAGTAGGAAAAAAAAAGCAAGAACAATCATAGAGATCTTCATTAAGGCTTCAGGGTTGGATGGCTTTTTGCTCCTATACTATAGTAGTTAAGAACTGTATGAGTTCCATTCTTAAAAAAACCCCAACTTTTCTGTGTGCCTTTGTGTTGCCGTTTCCAAAAATTAGTTTGCATCCCTTTCTCCACCCAGTCTTCCTGGAATCCAAGTCTGCCAGCTTTTAATTTTTCTTTAGCTATTTCGGCATGAAATAAATTCCTCTTCTAACTTGGATCTCATATGACTTAGAAAGATACATAATCTGAATGTATATTCCATGAGGTGTTAGGTATCAGGAGGAGTGCCAAAATGCAGGAAACCGGCCATCATGGAGTGGTCAAATAGATATAACTCAATGGAATCTGAACCTTAACAAAGTATAAATTGTTTCTACCATTTCAGCATGTTTTATATATCCATACATTATTCCTTGATGACAACCCCTCTTTTTTTAGTTAATAATCATGTCGCTGCTATAGTTTCTAGTTGTGACCATTCATGTTTATTTCCCCATACTTAGAGTAGGAGCAAAGACTGCAATAATATTTTAATAACAAAGCTCAAGTTTTGTTGTTTTTTTTTTTAAATCTGGTTGTATGTCTAATGGCCATAGTATTTCAAACCTCCTCTGTGACAGTGGAGCCTATAGATCTTAGATCTGCCTGTAATGGGAAACGCAAGGGAAAAGTTCTTTTTGCCATGATCATTTAGTCTTATGCAATTTCATTACATCTTTTCGGATTAATGTTTGTGATTTTTCTTGCCTATAAGTGCTGCCAGACTAGAGATACAGTATTTATAGCTAAATATGCAGTATGTATATCTCAGCACTTCTGGCTGAGAAGTTGGAAAGCAAGCACACAAAATGCGATGCAAGAGTTCTTATCCAAGTCACTGTCTCCTACCCAGGCAGGTACTACTGTTTCTTCTCTTTCCATGGAATATTGAACCTCCAATCAGTACTTTGGACACTCAGCTTGACTTTAAATCCAGTTCTGTGTGGCGATAATGGAGGGTTGATTATCTCCACAAGACCATATACATTTTGTTGAGTTGGGTCCTTAGAAAATTACAAAGGACCTTTAAATTCTTAATATTGAATTGCTTCTGTCCTCCATTTAAAGAGTCATTAGGTCTTATAGATTAATTTAAATGCCATTACTGAAATCTTGAAGTAAAATGAGCATTTCTTACGTCAAGATTTAAGTCGACATTTTTCTCAGTCATTCTCTTGATCCTGTGGTATTTTAAGCTTATTACATTGAAATACTGTGTCTTCATGTTCTAATCTTATTGCTTCTTTTCCTGATGAGGCTTGTACTGTTGCTTAAGTTAGAACTCCTGTGGGGGATCTGTGAAACCTGTTTAATCTTAAAGTAGTTTGAGTTTTATCATTATTTTAAAATAATTTTATTGGTAAAAATGCATTTGCTGTTGACACACTTGCTGAATTTAATAAAAATTCTGTGTTCAGCCTTCCATGACAGGGCACAGACCAAGAAAATGACAATTACATGTAAGCAATTAACCATTTTCAAGAGTTTCAAAAATATTAATTGATATGCACTTGGGAATGATAAAACAGACTAAATTTATGTCTAAAACCCAATGCTTACTTGTTTAACAGGCCTTTTGAAAACCTATAATCTCTCCTAGCAATTGGGTTTATAATTTTTTGTTAGTCGTAGTTATATGTTGAAATCATTTAGCTATATATGAAATGCTACTAGCAAGAAGTCGGAATGAGGAAAACAGATGCAACCATAGTTCTCTGATCTAATACTTTCTTCTTTGAAGTGTTAATATGATCATCCCAAGTCATTACATCCCATTTTATCTTGTATAGCCAAGGTTTTCAAAACTTGAATAATACATTGTTAGAACTTTTGAAACAACCCAGCACTCCTTAAGGCTAAAGTAATTTCAAGACCACTAAAATTTTTGAAGGAAGAAAATTTTAAAATATTCCTGAGTTTATTCTCAACCATTGCATATTTTTTTAAAAAATATGCATAATTAAAAATAGATTTGATAACTTGTCAAATACATTATTTTAGAAAATTTTTCTTCATTTCTAAGAACTTAATGTGGGACAGTCTTCGACCTTTAATTACAGAAAGATATATTCAAAGCCTGCTGTATTTTGTGAAGGAGTCCTTCTATAGCTATAAAATGTTGTTATGGGAGGGGTTTTAATTGCTGTTATTATTCTTTAAATTCAGTTTTTCTCTTGTTTTCACCACTGAAGCTGCCTTAGGATTTGCACCTCCTTTTGTGATTAGTCCAAACTTTTTGCCGCTGTATTTTCTTCCCTTGCTGATGAAATAGCTCAAACATTTGCTGCAACATGCAGCCTTTTAGTTTCTTTCTTTGCTTTCCTTAAATACCGTATTGGGTTTAAAGTTCAGAATATATAGCCAGATACATCTCTGAAAGTGATGTTTAGTGAAAGACCTCTGATCTGAAAGGCTATATACTAAATGCTTCATTGAAATATCATCATGATGCTAACAAGCATGGGCATTCAATAATTAAATAAATAAATATGTACTTTCTTGATTTGGGGAAGCCAAAGATGTTAGTAATACAATTCAGAACAAGATGCAGCTCTTGCTGAAGAGTTGGCTACTTGGACAAGCAAAATTAAAGCTTTTGGACAAAGATTAACAAGAAGACAATCCTTTTGTTTAGAAAATACTTATTTAATCCATCGCATTTTCCTGTAGAAATAGCCCATACTTTCTACCAGAAGTGGAAACAAGTTACTGTGTATCCTGTAAAACTTACCCATTGATAAAGTATTGAGTGAACAATGTTTTATTTCAAGGGGTATTATCTATCTGGGTTAAAACTGGAAAAAGTCATGCGTACAGTTTATGACCCACGTCTGACATGTGCAAATATGATACTGCAAGTTTCCATCTTTTTGTTCACTATAAATGTAATTTTTTTAATCTTAATATTCCTGATAATACAGTATTTTTGTGTTGAAATATGTAAAGATTATTTTTTAGATAATGTGAATAGTTTGTCTGTACAAGCTGTTCTGGTCTAGTATGGCTTTTTGCTTGTTTGTTTCTTTGTTGCTTGAAAATCAGCTGACTATTAATAAGTGCAGCTTTTCATTAAGGTATCTGTAATCTGAGGCAAAAGATCTTTTCCTCTTGCCTCTAACTACTTTTTAAATCACTGTATGAGTTCAGCTGAATATTAGCCACTATCTTCTGTACACCTATCAAGGAGTAGTTTTCTATTTTAAATTATAAGATTTCATTGTGAGTGTTCATCTTAAGTACAAAGGATATAGGGGAGGTGTTAGGGATGTTATAGGGCAGAGTTATTTGTCTGAATAAGGTGTATAAATTACATTGATGTAAAATTAGTAAAGCACAGTATACCATGTTATTGTTGTTGAGGAATAAACCCTGTCTTTATTTTAAAATAGATAAAATAATTGTAACATTTATTTTAATTTCCAGGTTTGGAAAATGCTCTTTTCACAGACTTTTCTGAATTATAAGAGACCCACAATGATCATTGAGTCCAATTCCTAAGTGAATGGCACATACAAGGACAGAACCCACAACCTTGGCATTATTAGCAGCATGCTCTAACCAACTGAGCTAATTACAGGTTTTCTGACTATCAAAGAGAGTCTGGGGTAATGTTTGTTTGCTTGTTTATAAGCATCTTTTGAATCCCTTTGAATCATAGCAGTTTGAGTTTCTACATGTGGTGAGAGTATGGGGAATGCTTGCAGTGGTGTTTACCTTTCAGTTTGCCTCTTCAGTGGTCAGAAACTTCTGTTCTAGTCAAAAAAAAAACAGAAGCAAGATGATTGACTCATCTGCTCTCTTGGTTCTTTTCCTGCCAAATGCCTAAGAGCAAGGTGGAGAGTGTAAAAACCTGCCTGGAGTGCAGAAGGAATTTGTTTGTTTGTTTAAATGCTGTACTTCTTGAAATAGTCTGTTTCAAACAGGCTGTTAACTGTGTTGAGTTATTTCTTCGGGATATGTGTACAGATTGCCTTTGCTCATTCTCTCCTTTAATGTCTGCTGGTTTGCTGCTTAATGTACTTCCTACATTAAAGACTTCATATTTGTAATACCCATTGTAGAGTTTTTTATTAGCAACCTCTTGAACAGTCAGATGGGTGACTTTGTGATGGAAATCTCATTTGGTAACTAATTCTTGCAAATAAGTCACCTTTGACAAACAGATTTTGGACATTTTTGTGGTACAGTTGACTCTAACAACAGTTTCATGAGGACATGTTGTGTGACATCTTTTACTTTTTTTAACTTGCTGATGCAGTTGTGCCAGAGAAAGATATATATTGCTTTGCTAAACTGAAGTAGGCTACAGAAGGGTGAGAACTTTCACATCAGACTCCTTTGGGGAACATTTTTTTGAGAGCCAGTGGTGCAAATAATCAAAAATGTATTTCATATTTGACTAGTCAAACGTAATATACATTTTTTTGTGTAAATGGTGAGTATTCGTTCTAAACTCCAAAGTATCATCACTGCTTTTTTCCATCCTCTGTACACTAAGAAGGTAATATGCATATTTGCAGCTATTTCAAATGAGACAGTGATCTACAAAGGACCAGAACAAATATGGGACACTTTGGCTACTGAGAATGTATTTGTTCCTGGTGAGACATCATCATATTATTCAGTACAGCCAGAAACGTTTAAACCCCATTTTAATTAACTTTACATGCCTTGTGTAAACTATCTTAAGTTACGGATTTTGGTTTCAAGAAGTTTAGATTTCCTCATCTTTGGATCACAAAGATGATGTATTCAGAGAGCTGGGTTTCAGATTTTTTGCTTCATAGACTCTGTCCTGGATTTCCTGATTCTTGGTGTTGGATTAGATTGAGCAGAATGACACAGCCAAAGGTTGCATTTATGGTTAAAAACTGGTTTTGGTATACAAAGCTCTGCATTGTGGATTAACTCAACGACTTTCCACCCTATGTTTTTTGTTTTTCCTCTGTTTCATCTGAATTTGCTGGCAAGACTAATACACTTTAATACTTCCCTTGTGCCGTTGGATGAGATCTGAAATTCAATAAAGCAGCTCCCTGTTTGGCATAGACTCTGTTTTGTATTCCTTAATGCTCTCTTTGGTGGTGTTATTCAGTACTTGTGAAGTTGAGAAAAGCAGTATTTTAAACTACTGTTGCTAACAATACGCAGTATCGTTCAAACTCTTGTAGAAATAATAAATACTCTAAACTTGGTTGGTATTTTTGTGTGTGGTGTTTGGTTTGGGGTTTTTTTGTTGGTTTTGCCACAATCCAATAAACACAATGTAGACTTAGAGTTGGAAAGTTTGTTATGGAATTATTTTATTTATGTCAAAGCTGCTGGAAGGAGCTGTAATATTTTGCCTTCATGAAGAGATTATAACTTTTTATTTTTCTAATATTTGTAAGACAAATTTGAAAGAACCTCGGAGAAACTTGATCATTTAGGCAAGAGAAGAAAATGATGGCATTTGTCTCTATTTGTCTCTATCAAATCAGTTGTGCTCAGTAAACAAATATTATGGTAGTTTCATTTCAGTGTCTTTGAGCTTGAGATGTGAAGCCTTGGTCTGTTCACATTTTTACTACCTTTCCTCTATCATGCTTTTTCTGCTGTGATGTCTTAATTAGCTACATAGCTCAGAAAGTTAGTCATAGTGTGCGCAGAAACAGGTCATCACCTAGTAAAAATCTGATATTAGGGAGAGCTGGGAAAGTAAGGAATTTCAATTTTGGCTTACTTAAATGTCAGGGAAAGGAGGAAGACCATCTGTCATGCTGAGAAGTGAATGATGTGTCCTGCTAGAGAGAAGGAACTGTAGGAATGGAGTCATGGGTTTTTAAGAGCACATTTTGAACAGCATAGTGAATGGATGTGTCGGCATTAGACTTTGAAGACCACTGTGACATTTGCTGTTGTTGTTAAACTGAAAGAAAATCCATCAGCAGAGCAGGTTTGCTTCTCAGCTGCCTATTTAACAATTTCAGCTGTTCTTTCCACTTATTAGTTTTCTCTAAGTAGCTTTTCTTCCTTGAAGCAGTATTTCTCACAACCTGAATCCCACTACTAGGCTACTATGCACTGGAAAGTTGCGTAAGAGAAACTGTTAGCAATGATGCTGAATGTTGTTTTCATTGCTTCATGTTATATGTTCTGTAGTTAAAATTTTAAGTTTTCTTGGATTAATGGGCATCCTACTTAACCTGCATGCATTGCCCGAACGTGGCTTTAATTTACAGTATTTTGCTTTCTGTAGTATGGTTTGCAGTGGAAGTAGTTTTATAAAGAGATTGCAAGGTGAACAGAAAAGTTTGGGATGAATATTGTCATAACATTTGGAAGTCCTTAACCAGTTTCTTTCCTTGACATAATTCTCCTGATAGTTTCTTATAATGCTTCTGCTTATAGAGCAGGGAGTTCACTTCTTTCTTTGTTAACTGATGGAAGATTATAAAAAAGGTAGAATGAGGTGCTGAAGGCAATGAAGTTAAAATGTTTTCTTAGTCATAAATATATCTACTAGTAGAAATAAGCTTAAAATACCAGTAAACAGTGCCTTGCATGGTATCACATTATCTTTTAAATCAGTGAAAGTTTTGATACAGAATATGTCTTTGGCCTTGTAGTAACAAAGTGTCCTTTCTGTTATTGCTATTGTTACTATTACTGTTTTTTTTCTAATAACTCACTTTTAGTATTTAATTTCAAAAACTGTGAATTTTTTCATTACAAGGAGGTGAGTTACATTCTACTCACAGTGATTCTACATTTTTAAGTGTCAATATGTGTGTACCAAACCCATTGTTTAGTTTGGTGTAACTAAGATATCTAATAGGATGTAGCCTTTATACTAGGTTCAAACTGGCATAAGTTTGTTATTCAAAGATAATACCATAAAAAAAAAAAAGTTCAATATATTTGTCTATCTCTAACTAAAAAAGAGCTTTTAATTTTAATCATTTTTGCAATATGATTCAAGGAGAGCTGTAGGTCTCGTTTCAATAATGTAATGATTCAGAACTCAGATTAGATTGGGGGAGCTGCTTGGGTTTTGGGAGGGGCATAGCTCAGCAAATCTGTGCAGCCGAAACAAGGGCTAATCAATCCTCTTATTTACACATATTGTCTTTTGTCACAAAAAAAACCCCAACCCAAAACCATGCATGTTACCAAGACTGATGTGCTCTACAGAATGGGGCTGACTTGAACATGGTGATATCACAGACGTCATTTGAGGATACTAAATTTGATCATAATGTCTGGATCTATAGCTACTGGGTCTGTAGTTTCCATGATGCTATTTCATAAGGGGTGTTCACCACTGCTTGACTGAATAATGAGTAGGGTTAAGATAGCTCCTAATACTTCTGTGTGCAGACCACTCTTGGTTGCATCTGCCGGTGACACACACACACCCCCTGTGACTGCACGATCACTGTGCTAGAAGAGCAGCAGGCGTGTACAGCTGGAGACAAGGAAGACTGGTGAGACAAGAGGTGAGGCTGCTTTTTTAGGTAGTCCTCAGCCTTGCCTGTATCTTGAACTCCAGACTCACATAATGAGTTAAAATGAGAATAAAAGAGGAAAATAGAATGGCATATTTTTCTCAGAAGCTCTTACAGATCTATGAAACAAGAAGCCAGTCTTAACAGAAGTAATGAATAAAGGTTTTGCACCTTTCCTACCACTTCTTGAACAGTATTCTGAATCATGCCACTCAACTGTTAACTGCTGGTGAACGGAATTAAGAAGCTCACATGGCTCTGATGGAAGATTGTTCTTACTGTAGTCTTCTCTCATTGGGATCTCTCCTTGTCATCAAGTATTATGTGTATGTATTAAGAGTTTTGCTGGCATGAAGAATGATATTACTCAAAGTAAATGGAAAGTTTGAAACTATTTAGAAAACATTAGAAACAGATGCAATTAAATCACTGCAATAAATGACTGCTTGTTGATAAGATGTTTTGGGTAAATCCTGCTTGATTCTTACAGTTAGGCTTCACTCGTTATTTATAGTAAGTTATGGGCATCATTATAAAGTGATATCTAACTCTGCATAATAAAAACTGATACAGTACTTCTATATTTTTGGACCTCAGCAAGGCTTTCAGTACTGCTTCTCACAATATCCTTCTGGACTAAATGTCCAGATAACATACCATGGATAAACACACCATGTGATCCGTGAGCAACTGGCTCACGGGTCTGGTGCAAAGGGTTATAGTGAATGGAGTGACATCAGACTGGGGACTTGTCACTAGTAGGGTTACACAGAGGTCCATCCTTGGCTCTGTGCTCTTCAGCATCTTCATTAATGACTTGGATGCAGGACTAGAAAGGATACTAAGTAAGTTTGCTGATGCCACTAAATTGGGAGGACCTGTTGACTCCCTTGGGGGCAGGGAGGCCCTGCAGGGAGAACTCCACGAATTAGGGGACTCGCCAATCTCCAACCCTATGAAGTTCAACAAGGGAAAGTGTCACATTCTGTACCTGGGATGGGGCAACCCTGGATGTATGGACAGACTGGGGGATGAGGGGCTACAGAGTAGTGCTGTGGAAAGGGACCTGGGGGTTCCAGTTGATGGCAAGTTGAAAATGAGCCAGCAGTGCTCTGGCAGCCAGGAGGGCCAGCTGTGTCCTGGGGGGCATCAGGCACAGCATCACCAGCCGGGCAAGGGAGGGGATTGTCCCGCTCTGCTCTGCACTGGGGCAGCCTCACCTCGAGTGCTGGGGGCATTTTTGGGTGCCACAGTATAAGAATACAAAGCTACTAGAGAGCATCCAAAGGAGGACCTTGAGGATGGTGAAGGGTCTGGAGGGGAAGCCTCAGGAGGAACAGCTGAGGTCACTTGTTTTGTTCCACTTGGAGGAGACACCTCATTGCAGTCTTCAACATCCGCATGAAGGGAAGCAGATGGGCAGGTATGGATCTCTTCACTCTCATGAACAGTGTCAGGACTTGAAGAAATGGTGTGAAGCTGAGTCAGGGGAGGTTTAGGTTGTATATCAGGAAGAGGTTTTTCACCCAGAGAGTGGCTGGGCACTGGAACAGGCTCCCCAGGGTAGTGGTCACAGCACCAGTCTGCCAGAGTTCAAGAAGCATTTGGACAACGGTCTCAGGCACAGGGTGTGACTCTTGGGGTGTCCTGTGCAGGGCCAGGAGTTGGATTTGATGATCTTGATGGGTGCTTTCCAAATCAGCATATTCTCTGATTCTGTGAAATGTGTTACATAGTAATATGACAGCTTCCTTTTAACTACTGCTGCCTAAGTTGGACTCTTTTAAAATTATGAAAAGTTCTGTTGTATTTTGCTTTTTCAGTTGAAAACTGAAATTCCTGCATTTTTCAGTGTAGGAGCAGGTGCTCTCCAGCTTTTTGTGCTCCTGGGCTTTAGGTCTTTCCCTGATGCTTATGCATTTCCTAGTGATTTCAGACTTCTCCACTTTAATTGTGGTAGCAGAATTCCTTCTGGATAAAAAACAATTTAGTTCTCAAAAGGAGCAAACAAACTTCTATTATGTATCCAAAGAATGTAAATATATCCAATGTGTAGGAAGAAAATACGTGATGAAAAGAATAGGAAATAAAAAAGATAAATAAATCTGCCTATAGAAGTACAATTACACTATTGCATGTTGATTCAAAATAGATTTATATAGTACCTGTATGCTAGCCAAGTAAACAGAACCTGTATTTTTTTCTTATTCCAAGTTTTCTTGATGTCTTGGCAGTTCCACAGAATAGTACAAGAAGAAAATATTCAGCCTTTTTTATTTTCTAAAAGTTTTCTTGGTAAATAAAGCAGCGAGACCTAATTACATTGTGATGGTGTTATGCCGATGGTTGTGCTGAGTAAAAAGGCAATAGGCATGCTTGAATGGTTCTTTTTACTAAATGTTCAGCAGCAAGTTAACTTTTAACAGAGAGAGGGCAAGAGATTCCACCATTCAAAAGTAAAGTCTCTTTGAAATGGGTGTTTTAGTGACCATCTTGTGACCTGATGGAACAGCATTGACTGAGAACCCTGAAGACAGAGGGATGATGTATGAGACCGAAAGATTATGACTCCAACTATGAGTGTTAGCAGTGTCATCCTTTTTGTGTCATATTTTCAAGGTAAAAGATTTGTATCAGAAAATACTGAGAGAAGATTGTGCTTCTGCAGGCTTGTTATTTGTCATATTAAATTTGCCACAATCAAGTTTGACAGGCTTCTCTTTATTTTTTCCAGCAGACAATATTATTGTTGAAGATTACTCAGATGCCTTCCGTCCATTCCCTGCCTCACATGCTATGTCATGCAAGCTTTGGAATACTTAGAACATAATTTAAATGAATGACTAATTTGGCAAGCATAATGGAAGGCACGCATACCGTCCTTCAATTGCACAAACCCATTATGGAGCTTTGTTACATCAGCTTCTATCATCCAGAGGGGAAAGTCAGAGGATTTACTTACAAGGGCTCTGTAACTCTGGATAGAACCAGTAAGCGTTTCTGTAGCTGCTATCAAGTAAGGGAGAGGTTAGACATGGACCTGAGACAACAGCCATATGAAAACTTTGGAGATATTATTTTCAAGCAAACTACCACAAAAGACCTTCTCAATGAGCTGTACAAACTAACTGCTGAAAAGGAAAAACTGTTCTCCAGTGTTTTGAGATCGCATCATATTCCGGACCTTAAGGCAGGACATCAGGAGGAAAAGCAACAGGATACTTCCAGAGTCCTGAAACATAAAGGTGATAATTACGCCAGTCTTATACATCAGCAGGAGTTATTTCTGGATTCCACAAAGCGAGACAATTTGAATCACAAAAAAATGAGGAAATACAGAAGGAAAGAGAGCTTTGAGGAGATCAGACACCGGAAAGAGGGAAAAAAGATACATGAACATCTCTTTTTACTGAGTACACAAGACATGCAACAGAAAAATAAGAAGATGGTCTCCACAAGACTTCCTACCAGGAGTTATCCCAGTTCCTTTTCTCCCTCCAGCTGGCTAACAGTAAAAGGTAAGGATAATTTACCAGTAGACAATAGAATACAACCAGAAAGGTGGACAGAAGAGGAGTATTTTCTTAAGAGCAACAAGGCTGTGAAATTGGATGATTACTTACTAAGTACTAGCTCAAAAGGCATCAATGATGTTGCAGTTGAACCGATGGATAATGGAGAATGCCTTCCTGAAGTTGCCAAGGTACAACAGAGGACCACTTTGGTGAAGTCATCTCCATACAGTCTGTCTAACAAACTTGGGACATTAAGTAAATCTGCAGCTGCTAAAAGCTTGAAAAGTAGCAAATATGCTGAGCCAGTATGCAAGGAGAAGCCAGGAATCACAGTTGTTGCTGAAGTCCAGGATTTAGACGCTTGTATTAAAGAAGTTACTAACCCCCCCGCAGAGTCTTTACCTGATTCTCGCAGAGATAATGAAACCATTTCTCCTGTTCTCACAACAGCACATAACAAGTTTATATCAAGAACTAATGTATACTCTGTAGATGAAGCTGCTGGAGACTCTAATAACAGTGTGCTGCAGGAAAAGGAGGAAGACTGCTCTGGTTTGCAGTACAAAGCAGAGAGAGTGCACATTACTGATGAGTCATGCAACCTTGTGGGAGCAGTTAATAAAGCTCTCCTGAAAGTTATCCGTAGCGACAGTTTAGACGAAGCTGCAGAATGGAAGAGACTGCAACAAATTACAAGAGTAGACAGAAACCTGCCAGGCTCACTGTATGAGAAAAGGACCACGGTATCCCGGGGAAACGGCAAGCATTTGTTTTTGAACCTGCCTGCAAATGAAAGTCCTGATATTCCTCAGACAAGTAATAATCTTAAACTGGAAGAGAAAAGGCTGCATTCACCCCCATTAGCAGCAGTGAGTAATGTTTTTAGTAATTCATATCCACTATCTAACTCACACAAACAAATGTCACCTATTCCTTCTCCGTTATCTTCGAGACTGCCTAGCCCGCAGCTGCATCACCGGATCCTCCCGTTACCAACACAGAGCACCGAGGACGAATCTATGTTCAGTGACTGTGGCCATGGAAGACGTGGTGCTATAAACTTCTCTTTCAGTGATTTGGAGCCACAGTTTTATCTGAAGTTTTCTGAACCTGGAGAATTGGGATTTGCCACCAGACAGCAGGGCCTACATCAGAATGCGACTGCAGGACATTTTGAAAAGTGTGCTGTGCAAGAAAAATTAACTACTCAGACACAGCAGAATTTCTGTCCAGGTCAGTCCTATTTCATACATTTTTAAACTAATAGAATCAGCCAAGCATGAAAGTGTTGGTATGTTTTCTACGTTTGCTTGGTTTTGGTTTTTTTAATACTAGCTGTTAATAATAAATATGTTAAATAAAAAACTATTTTTCACTACTTAAGGATTGGGTGAAAAGCTGTTCAATTTTTTAAACAAAAGTTACAGCTTTGTAAGATTTTGAGATGCATTTTTATGTCAGCTTATTTTCAGTCCTATTGTTACTGGATGAACTCTTAGCCAAAGTTAATGAAAAATCTTTCTGTATAAAATGAAAAAAGTTTGCATGCTTATTTTCCTGCTTTTCCTGTGCTGTGTTCTAGTCTTTCTTTTGAAATGTTACCGTAACAAATGTTATAGTAACATTTATTCTCCAAAATGTTCTTTTTGCTTGTTTGGCTTAACTGACAGAACATTTTCTGAACACGCTAATTTACAGTGCCTTAAGTATAGGACTGGTACTTTGACCATTTAGCTACAAGAGGTCAATGTAAATTCTGTAAGAAAAGGCTTGTTTCTAAAATGACTGCATGCAGGAGTCATGTTACAATGTATTTGAGTGCAGTGCATGGGTTTATTTATAAAGATAGACTGTGTAAAAACACATAATTATATGACATACTGAATAGCTATCTTTGTTAGCTGGAACATCAGCATCTATACCCTTCATTTTTAACTTAAGAAACAGGAAGGCTGGAGGACCTAATTCTGCAGTGGTCTAGGTATGGCTCAGACGGCTCCCTCCGTCTTGTAGGTGGGGCTGGCAGTGCAAAGTGACATGAAAGGGGCATTCCAAAAGGGAGGTGTGTACGGATGTGAAACTGTTAGCTTAGCCAGAGGATGTTGAATACTGCCTGTGAGGTTTGCATTCATGCCTACTTCTAGAAGTTGTGTTAGTTCTGCTCAAGACTAAATCAAATTTAAAGTGTTGTTTGGTGAGTTGACAAGGCTGAAAAGATGGGTGCTATGCTCTTGTTCTTTCATTCCTTTCTTGGTCCCTGTTGTGCTGTGCTGTCTTAGCCCTCTCATTACTTCTTGTACTCATTGTACCTTTTGGTGAGCTGGTTTAGCTGACAAGGCCAGCAATTTCACCACTTTATAAGACTAAAGTAGCATAGCAAATCTTTTTCTCTCTGTTTTACATTAGTTTTTTTTTTATTAATTTATTATTTAGAATTGTTGGATGTGGAACTGTACCTATTGTGCTGTACTCTTGTACTGTCTGTGCCTGGGATAGAGTTAATTTTCTTTACAGTAGCTTGTATGGGGCCATGTTGTGGATTTGTGATGAAAACGGTCTCGGTAACACAGGGATGTTCTAGCTTGTGCTGAGCGGTGTTTGCACAGCATCAATCCCTTCTCTGTTTCTCACTCTGCATCCCCCCAGTGAATAGACCAGGGGCTGCACAATGGGCTGGGAGGGGACACAACCAGACAGATGACCCAGACTAACTAAAGAGAAATTCCCTGCCACATAACGTCATGCTCAGAATAAAAGCAGAAAGAGGGGGCTTTAGAGGGGTTAGCCATCTTTTGCTTGGGACCTGGCAGGGTATCGGTCTACTCATGGGAGGCGGTGAGTGATTGCTGTAGCATCACTTGTTTCATTTTTTCTTCCCTTTTTTTCCACTTACCTTTGCCTTATTAAACAAATTTTTTGTTTGTTATCTTGACCTCCAGTTGTTGGGGTTTTTCCGTGCCTCTTCCCCCATGCAACTTGGGGGAAGGGGGGAGGGAGGGAATGAGTCTCTCTGTGGTGTTTATTTGCCCACTGGGCTTAACCCACAATGGTTTTACAAGAAACAAAACAATCCGCATACATACTAATGGCATCTGTTGGCTGAAAATCCTGGCTATTAAGCAGAAACATCTTTGTGAAGAGAAGAAAAGCAGACAAGCTCAATTTTAATTCTTGTTTACAGTTACCTGGCAACATTAATACAGACAGAATATATCACAAGTTCTTTGATTTTTTTTTCCCATTTTCAAGTATGATTGCATGCCAGCATTATTACTGGTGTGTCAGAAAATCTGTGACTTTAAGGAAAAATTCCCTGTTTTGCTGGCATATATAATACTGTAGGTATGTCTCTGGATCTGGGATAATATGGCTTTCCATTTCATCTGAACCAGGGGTGGAATCATTCATATTAACAGAGCATTTGGAATACCACTCTTCTGTAAACAGGCATAATAATAACTAACTGACTATAGTTCAGTGAGACAAATAATGTATCTCCAATTTTAGTTAATGTCAGTGATATTAAGATTTACAGTTATAAACTTGCACTCCTGGTTTGATTCTTATCAGATTCCTCCCATGTGTGAAGAGCAGAATTCAAGATTATTTTTCAGATTTTTCTTCAATAGGGTGTTACTGTGAAACGTTTTCTTTCAATTCCAGTCTGTTATTAAATTGTATAAGTATCTACAATGACTCTAAGAATTATGGAGAATTTTGGTCAACTTTTTGTCAGTCAGGTTGATTGAAGGATTTGCCTCATGGCAAAAATGATGGTCTTGAATGACTTTTCAAAGTTCTGTTGCTGCCACCGTATGCACTACTTCTTCCTGAAAAACTTTCGGAGCCTTTTGTAACCTGTGTAACTTTGTATTTGGAAAATTTCATTAATTAGTTAAATATCCTAATTTATTAGTTTAAATTACAAATTGGACTCATCATAGAGTCTACACATAATTTTAATTCTCTTTTCTTATTGTTTGTAATCATGATTCTTCACACTCTTTCTCCGTAATTGGAGAATATTCCTGCAGTCAAAACTGAAACAACTAAGGCAGAGTGCCCTTACTTCTGCACTTCCACTTTTTCTCAAATTCAGTTTCTTTATAGATATATAGATACATATATGGCACGTATCTCATAGTTTCATTGCACAAAGTTCTATTAGTAGTTAATTTGAAAGTACAGTTTACTGGATCTTCTTGTTGAAGTGCAACTATTGGCCATGGGAATAGGCCACAGTTTTCCTCTTAGTAAGTTAATAGCTAACTGGGAATGATTTATAGTTCAACAATAATTATTTGCCAATTTTCTCTGTAGGTGGGACTGGGAATTAAAATTCCTGTATTAGCATGTAATAGGTATCTTTGAATTATCAAAATTCTAAGAAAAAGCTTTAGAAGTACTTAGGGCTTTCAAATAATAAACTGCTCAGTTACAAGCAGTAAAAGCAGAAGTAAAACCACTAAAATTTCTCATAGAATGACATTTAATAAATCCACAGAAACATATTTCTTGCATTTCTGTACAAAGTTCTTTCTACTCTAATATGAAGTACATCATGCTTTTGTAGTCCTGGAGAAGCCAAGCTTGCTTTTGAAAAGATCTTCAATATATCTGAATATCTGTCTCAGGGAAAGATTTTCTGAGACCTTTTAGTTCCTGTCACTGTTTCTCTCCCAAGTTGTTCACAGCAGTAGAAAAAACTAGGGAGAAAATTTTCTGAGCTATTGTATTGATTTAGTACTGAATGACACCAATATGCCATTTTAGTAAGTATTGCCTGTAAGAGGAAGAAGATTAGTGATATTTTTAGCAGTTATTGAAGTGAATTTGATTCAGAGCAGGAAACTTAAAAATCACTGGTTATGACTTAGCCTCCAGGACAGTGACTGGTGACTGTGCTTTGAGTCAGGATGAGAGTGGGAAGGGTTATTCACCACACTTTCTGTTATGTGTTTCACTCCTAATGTGGAAAAAAAGAATAAAAATCTGCTAGGGGCAATGGTGAAAGCAGGAAAGGGAACAAATGAGAAGGATTATGTTACCCTATCCCTAGCCAATGAAGAATGCTTTTTTTTGGTATCTAGTAGTTGTGAAGGAAGAAGATACCCAGAAAACACAGAAATCCAAAGTTAGTAGGACTGTAGAGAAACCAAAACAAACTTGGAATAGAACTGAATGATTAAGGTTTGTGTCAGGTAAAATGGCTGAGATTTATGGGACGGAAAAGGCCCATTTTCTTCCTACTCTCTTCCTTATTCCAGCAAAGGCCTCCTCTCTTCACTTTTCCTCCCCGTCTCTGCAACAACTTTGGTGTTCTTCTTGCTTTTTGGTAATTTGAGTCAAATCATTAAGCAAGCTGAAAACTGAGCCAGCAAGGAGAGAGGTGAACAACATTGGCTGGTTTAGTGAGCTGAACAGTTCAAAGTGGCCTGAGGAAAACCACAGCTAGGATGAGGGAGGACATGCAAGTGTGGCAGAAAGGACAAGAAAGCAAGACCACTCCTCCTGCAGGGAATCATTTGATCCCCCAAAATCTCAATTGCATCCCAAAACTGGAAGCCAGAAGGCTGGCTGGGACTGGCTAAAACAGGAGTTATTAGGAGTGGGAAATGAGGTGAACCAAGTTGGATGAAGATCGGAGAGACTCTGATATTTTGAGTGCGTGCTATTAATAGTGAAGCAGGAAGAACAAGAGATGGAAGACAAGTGAGAAAGGGGAACTCCGAGACTGAGTAGAGAGTGTTACCTTGGCTAGGATAGAGAACGTTTATGGAGTATCACAAAACAAGTAGAACAAGGCTGTTTAGAGACAAGATAATTTTTATTCTTGTTTTGTTGGGAAAATCTGCAAAGGGAACTGTAACCTTAAGAATGTGCATTATGGATATAAATCTGTCTGACTTGCTGATGGTCCCTGAAGTCCGTGTGCAGTATCATGAAATTTTGGAGATGCAGAGAAGGGAGGAAGAAAAAGAAAAGTGAGGTAGACTTCTGGTTTTAAAGTCTTCAAAATTATGATGCTTATTGTGTTGTAGGGAAGGCATCTTAACTGCTGGAAAAGGTTGGTGAATATAAGTTTTTAAGATTATTTCTCAAATACTTTTCTTTAATTGACTATTTAAAGATGTGTACCCAAGAGTTCTTTGCAATATATTCTAGATGTAATTGTAGAAGCATCTATCCCTGTCCCTGCTGATTATTAGATGGAGAATGTTGTGTTTACTTGTTTCTGCCAATGAGAATTTTATGGCAGCAGCAGTTCACTTTCCATTAGAAAGAATTGAAAACAAACATTCTGGAAGTTCTGTGTGGTTGTCAAAAATCACGCAGTACCATTCGGAAACGTGCCAATTACTAATGGCTATCTCTGGCAGATCAATCTGGCAGTCTTAAAATATAAAAGGACTTTAACCTATAAAGAACTGTTTACTATGTAGATAAATACTTGAATAAGTATTATTCTTAAATTGGTGTAAGATTGTATTTTAACCCTCAAAGATCTTGAAGGGAGTGAAAAGCACAAAATGATACTTTCAGTTTGATAGTTCACTCCTTGGTGGCTGGAGAAACAGTGTTCGTATTTGTGCTCTAAGAGCTGCCCTACTCCTTAGGTCTTTCAACAGCCTGCTAAAACTGGGTTATCCCAGTTTTCCTGCATTCATTTCTGTTTGCAGTGTAAACATAGCTTACTTCATGTGAACAAGAACACTCTGATTCTACAAGTAGTTATACAGTCTGTAGTTCTACGTGTGTTTAAATTTCCAGCATTAAAGTATGTGAGAAGCTTTAGTTTTGGTTTTGGTTGGGTGTATTATCATTACCTACAAAACAATGTATCTATTGCAGTGCCAGTGCGAGAAGACTTGTAATTGAAAAATAGCATACATGCAACATTTCACCCCAGATATTTAATGAAGATAGCAAAAAAAAAATAATATCAAGGTGCTATTTGAATATTATTTTGTCTTTTCCTAAATTAAGTAATTCTTTAAGCTGAAAAGGGACAAATAGAGTCAGTTAAGAGCAATTCAGTAACAAGACTTCATGACGTGTTCCTAAACATGGTTTGGAAAATGAAGTTTCATATAAACAAAACTCTGTTTGAAGGCGCTTATAACAGGAGACAGATTATATTACAGTGTTTTTGATGTTCTTTCATAGGGAAGGGAAAGGTTTATAAATATCTTCTCTAATTGAAGTGGTTCAGAGAAT
This sequence comes from Struthidea cinerea, assembly GCA_013397865.1. Taxonomy (NCBI): domain Eukaryota; kingdom Metazoa; phylum Chordata; class Aves; order Passeriformes; family Corcoracidae; genus Struthidea; species Struthidea cinerea. Next base: position 1,422,290 of record VZTI01004803.1, read on the forward strand.
TGCTAATTAGCATTTAAAAGCACTGTAGTGTTCTGTCCACAGTAAGTATGCACTTCATGAAGAAAGTTTGCATATGGATCCCATGGAAAGATGATGCATAGTTTCTCACAGGTAATTCACATGAAAGTAATACACAAGTGTGTTGCTTCACAAAACCCATCTTATTCAGAATAAATGTTCTTTGAAGAAGCTATAGAAGAGTTAAGAATTCAGAGACTGGTGTAAGAAAAGAATTAAAATAAAAAAGAAGAGAGAATTAATTATAGAATCTCAGAATCATTAGGCTGAAAGGACCACTTGAGATCATCTAGTCCAACTCTCTGCTCAGGCAGGGTCACCTAGAGCAAATTGCCCAGGCCTGTGTGCAGTAGGGTGTTTCAACTTCTCCAAGAATGATGACTGAATAACCTGTCTATGCAACCTGTGTTAGTGCTTGGTCACTCTCACAGTAAAAGAGTGTTTTCTTTTGTTCAAGTGGAATTATGTAAATTTTCAATTTACCATCTCAATGTTACAAATATCATTAACTTCTATTCTAAACTTCTTTTATTTTTGCCCAGTGTGGCTCTAATATCCTATGGGAATTGCGTTACCTACAGACTCAGTGTGGCTAAAACAGAGTTAATTATTTCTGAAGAGTTTTCCAGATACTGGTTTTCTGAGTGATAGTGAGTAACACCACTATCCTGGCTGTCACTTAGGTCTGTAAGATAGATACCCTTTTTGATAAGGATTTCTCTTGCTCCTTCTGTATACAGTTGCAGGCTATATCTAAGTGTTTTCCTGTTAAGTTTGCATGTTCTTTCTAGATATGTTATCTTGCAAAGTTTGCTAATTGTATGTCCAACTAAAATTATAGTCACTACGTAGCAGTTTAATGGATCTTTGTTTTCCTGTTACATCCAATGCAGTTACTCATTGTACACTATAGTGTGATTGCTTTTGAGGACATCATCCTGTATTCTCTGCTGACTCTTATTACACATGGTAATGATCATTAATACTTCATCCCAAAAATCTTTTTGTACCGGTATGAACAAAATAAGGCAATGCTGCATTGAAATGTACACTTACAGCAGTTTGAAATGTAACATAGGCAGGACTGTAAGTTCAAGACATGGTCTCTGAGTTAAAAAGACCCTCTGAAGACTGGCCTTGATACAGTCTGTGAACAAATAGCTCCTGTTTGAGTTGAATGACTTCTCAGCATGACACACTTAAGCAAGAGTTGTATTTTCTTCTCTCTTTGTAACATGTGACTCTTCAGTCAAAGGCAATCAGTGAGGGGAAACCATGTGAATTAAACTGGAATGGAAAACCAGAGACAGTTTAATGTTTTATGCAGGTCATAGATTAACAATTTTCTGTTTCATGGGGGGAGAAAAGGCCAAAACATTCCTTCTGGTTTACAGTTTGTGCACTCAGTTTAAGAGACTTACTGTAATGAAATGGACTTCTTTTCTCATCAGTATAAAAAGAATTTCTTGAAGCAAAATACTGGGATAATGTGGTAGCTGTTGTTTCTTAAATCTGTATGTATTCTGTTGGCCACTTTAAACAAGTTGATAGAAATGGCTCAGCTGAAATCTTTCTTGATGGATCAGGATGATATATAAACTGAGATCAGATTCAAGTATTTATCTCTGTAAGTATGATTTAATAATGTATTTAGAAATTTTAAAAATCTCTAATAGCTACCATTTTGTATTTTGTCTCTGAAAAAGTGACATAGCACCAAATCCAACCTGTAAAAGTGGTGAAAAATTCTGCATACTCCTGCTAAAAATTTACTTTAAAATACTGAAAATTAATAAAATGCAATTTATGTGCTTGTGGTATCCCATACCAGTAAATAATTTTGAATAGTATTTCATTATTTAGATGTGACATAAATCTATAGTAATACATTTAAATAATACCTATAAGTAGTGAATATTATTTATGAGTCATAGCATTAAAATAGTGCACTTAGTGGTTTAATTACTTATTAGTTGTGTGTGTCAGAGTTATTTTTCTTTGGGCTTACATTATGAGTGCCCTTGCATTTAGATTATGGTGGCTTCTCAATTGCTCCAAGTGTTTATGATTTTCTAGACCATATTCAAAGATCTCTTCAGGCTTGTGTGTTTTGTTGCTGGGATCAACGAGGTAAAAATAGGACAGAGAAAGTAGAGGTGAAATGTTGAGAACTGTTGGATGTGTTTTACATGAGGAATTTTAAAGGCTATGGAAAATTAGTCTTTACCAGAACAAGAGGTGAGTAAAGAAGGAAATAGAAATAATTCACAGTTCCTCACCTGAGTGACAGTCTCTATATACTGCCACCTGCAGTGTCCTGTGTGATAAAGATTCCAATACTTGGTAATTGTCTACATTTTTTTTCACATACACATTTTGGAAGTGTAAAATGGAAAGTGCTATGTTTTTTTCTTATAAGGTTTGCTTTTACAATGAAGAGGCATATGGGACATTTTTGCATTCTGAATACAATGAGTCTCTCTGAAATTATCCTAACCAATCATTCAGCATTTCATGGCTATCAATACACAATTTAATGATTTTTGACTTGGGTAGTTCAAAACTACCAAGATTAAGGGTATAACTGATGAATGGTTTAGCTAACCTGTTACCATGTTTGCTCTCACTTTTCTTGAATATGTTGGAAAATTAAGAGGGAACATGTGTTCTAAAAAAAATCTGACTTTATGGGAAAAGGTATTCTGAGTTTCTGCTCTATAACATTTTCAGTCATTTTTGTATTTGTTTTTGTATTTGTCTATATCATGAGTAGAACTGTTTATTGATTGTTACCCCTGTAAATCTGAACCTGTTAAGTCACCAAAACCACCAAATATTTATAAATATAAAATAATTCTTATTATGTGTACAAAATGAAGTAAATTGATTCTTGTTCTCTAAGTTTCAGTGTTTCTATTACAGAAACTTCAGTAAAACTAACAAACCTGTAGTACAGGGGAGTTTGGCCAACAAAAAGTTATTACTTCTATGAGTGCATGAACTTAATTTTTGAGCCATAAGTTGCAGAAAAGCTAAAACTGGTATTTCCCATCCTTTTAACCCCTAACACTTCACATTGTTCAGCAGCTAGGCTAGTGGCCCTGGGAGGCCCTGCCAGCTGGAGGGCACACCCTCGGTTCCCAGCGTGCTCCCAGCAGCTTTAATTGTCACTACCTGCAAAATACCAGGTGCTCTCTGTGACCCAAGATGTTAATTGTGCTACCTCATATACATAATTTGTGTATGGGATCTGATTCTTATTGCCAGTGTACTTACAACAAATGGCTTGATTTCCATGTCCACAGAAACTGAACACTGCAGCTGCTAAGGCAGGCGTATTTAAAACCTGCAGAATTTTCTTAGGCATATTGTGGTAAATTAGGAGCATTAGTCAGCAGTACTCATTCCAAGATCTTTGGGGCAATTACTCAAAAAATGGCTTCTTTTATGTTATGCAGCTCTGAAGTTGGTGGTTTTACAGTCCTTCAACTAACATTTTGTTAACATACAGTTGAGTCTGATATTGTTACAGAAGTGAAATCTAAATCTTAGTTAAGTTTGTTGGAGAAAGTAAAATTTTGGGGGTCTTTTTTCTGTGTTAATTTTATTTAAGACATAGATGTATATGACCTGTAAAGCAGCTGGCACTGAGCCATTTCATCTCACAACAACTCAAATTTAGAGGTTATCTTTCTAAGTTTCTTCTAGAGTATATATTTTCGTCAGTAATGTAGTTATCAATCTATTATAAAATTGAGCATATGTTCACTAATTTCTGATCTTTCAAAGTGAAATTTGTTTTGTCTTAAGAAATTAAAGTAGGCAAGTATGAAAAATATATTGAGAAAGTTATTAAAATAAAAACGACTCAATTTTGGAGAGTATATGTTTTTTAAAAAATGTATATTAAAATATAATTACAGTTATGCATAATGTAATATAATTTATATACAGTTATGTATACATTTTTCAATAGACATTACAGTTTAAACTGTGATCATTATACTAAGTCATGCCAGTCAGATTTTTTCTTCTTTTTGGAAAATGCCAGCTTTCATAGAAATAAAATTAAAAGCAAAGAAAACCCCAAACAAACTTTTTTTTCCCAGAAGTAGCAGCCTTCTGAAAATTATTTTCCGGGTGAATAATAAACTCCAATTAATATACCAAGAACAGAAGATGGCAATACATCTTTTTGCATAGACAAAAAGAATAGTCTTGTACAAAATCTAAGTGCTTATTTATAATGCTTTTGTACCCTAATTTCTTCTTGTATGCTTCTTTCATGGGATATGGACCTAATAATTTTTGTACTAGTTTACTACAACAGATTATTCTTTAAATCTGACACATAGTGAAACTGAAATTTTAAGTGTTATAAGTAAGATAAATAGCATTATATAAATTCCCAGGTATTTTTTGCATGTTTTTTTTTCTTGTGATTTATTTGTATTCCATTTTTATACTTACTTATGCAAGTTATACTTAGTTATGCAAAAATGAAAGATGTTTGTTATCCAAAGAAGGAAAGAAAAATATTAGGATGTACTTTTTCAGGTTTTCACTTTTTTCAAAAATCTCTTACTTTTCAGCCTTCCGTTTTCTATCTTGTCACCTTATCTTTGGTATGAATGGCAGTGTTCCATTTCAATGTTTTTCTTATATTATGGAAAAAGAAATCCTAATTTTGTTGCTTAGTTTGTCAGTCTTAATCCATGTTGAGAGTTTTTCTCCAGTCTGTGGATTAGTAAAAGGGGCCATACCTAATTAGTCCAAAGAGCCCTGTTTTTCATCTCATCAGGCATTGAATATTTGTCAAGTCCTTTTCATCAAAGTGATTGGATAACATTTAAACTACTTCACCTTGCAACCGAAACAAAAGGTTTGTTTCCATTCTATTCAGATTTTGGTTGCCTGTAAGAACTTCAAATTTAAAGGCTTTATTCAAAGGTTAGCAGAAAATAGGCTGTAGTTTGAAGCTGTTTCAGATTTCCAGGGTGACACGAACTATGTGAGAGTTCTCTCTTTTGTTAGAGCTACCTTTGAGATAGCTAAGTACAGTGAGACAACTTTCTTTTGTAACTCCTCCAAAGTGAAATGTTTTTTATCCAAAACAGGCAGAAGTCTGAATTTATTGGTTTGGGTTTTTTTTAAAGTAAATTAAATCGGTGAGAATTTTCCCCCCCTGTCTTCCATGGTCTTTCTAACTATACAAATTGACTTTCTAGCTCTATTTTTGTTCCCCTCTGCATAATTGTATTTCACTTATAGTAATGTGGATGCTTTGTATGAGAGGAGTCACAGAGGGTGTGTTTGCGTGGCATGTCGGGTCCACACTAGCCACCCACTGCGTTTCCAGTTTGGTCTATGAGACTCATCGGATGGATACGCAGGCAGTTCAGAGAGAAGCCTGAGCTTGAACAGTTCTTGCAGAGTTGCAGTTGCTAAGATATGTTTGCCCAGACTTCCTACATGTATCAAAATCTTTATGGCATGGCTGGTGTTACATAGCTTCTCTCCCACCAGTGAGTTGCAGTCATTCCACTCGTGTGGCACAGAGCAGGGACCTGAAGCTTTCCTCATGTGGGTTAGGTGTGACTATAGGCTCAAAGGGGATTTCAGGCTACAAGCAAGGCTGTGACATATCCTGGGCTTGAGGCATTAGTAATGTGGATGGTCAGTGAGACAGAGCATAAAAACAACTTCAATAAACTTTGTAAAGTAAGTTGCAGCTCTGTCATCAGAGGGTTGAATTCTCTTATGTGTAATTTATTGAAATTGATGTTACATGTGCAAATGGAGATGACAGCTGGGTGTTCCAGTGGAACAAATGAAAGGTTTCTTGGAATTCAGGTCTGCTTTAGCAGCTTTGGCTGCTAAAAACAACATCTAATGATACTAATATTTAAATAGTCATGACTTTGAATAGTCATGGAAATATTTCCACCCATCCTCTTGGTGATGTATAGTAGCATCCTGCTTTGCTTTCTTACTCAGCAGTCATCCTTAAAACACTTCCATAACCCCTTCATCATGTCTTCTTTATTTTCATTACTTTTCTCCTTCATCTGACTTACACTCTCGTATCTGTACCTTTTGAAACAAGCTCATATTTTGCCTGATCACAGAATGATCTCTTCCACCCTTTTCAGTGTGCTGGGCAATTACTTGAAAGATCATTTCACAAATGAAAGGAAGGAATGCTGAATGTTACCTTCTTATGCACAAGAACTTCAGAATGGATGCAGAATTGTTCAGAATGGAAAAAGTACAGTTTTAGGTGCCCTAGGGTGTCTGAGTTACAGACATAGAGCTGGCAAATCTGACCTGGAATGATCCACACCTTTGTGGACTGGAGTAAATTAATTTTGGCATCTAACATTCATTTAGGCAACTGAGTCCAAATAATTGTATTGTAAATGATGTCTCAGGTTTTTATTGCAGCAATGTTGTTGATTTCCTCTAGCCAAATTATTAAAAAATTGATTTATTCCTTCAGGAAAAAAAAAAGTATTTTTTAAGAATGCATTTGAATTTTGGTCTAGACTCTCATCATACATTTTGGTGCTTTGTAGTCTTTGTTCATTGTTCTAAAAATTGAACTCTATTTAACTCTGTATTATTTCTCCTGGGAACTACCTGTATTTCTGTATTACATTTCTACTTAAGTGTAATTCAGTCATTGTGTCAGTGCAGTAAGGCACTTCATTTGACTTTTCACCATAAAACCTAACAGACTATGTTGGGATTTTCTGGAAAATGATTTTATGGTCCTCAGCCCACAGATATAGCATCCTCTTTTTTTTTAATCCTAGTAGGAAAACTGGTGAAGTGAAACTAATTGTACTTCTTGGTGGCACAAGTATAGAGTTCAGGAGGACAAACCTTAGAGGTCTTTGGCCAGTGTGCAGAATTTGCATAACAGGTTTACTGTTACAACAGAACTATGAGCATAGAAATGAAAGGAAGTTATGCTTTTCATTTGGTTCCTTTGGCATCTACATGTTGAAGATGAAAGAATTTTAAAATAGGAAGTATGTCTTTCATATGAACCAGAAAAATGACCAATAGCATTTTGCTGTCACATTCCTGTAGTGGTGCGCTTCAGAATGGCGTATGTTATCAGTGTGCCTTGAAAGAGAGAGCCACCCTTTTCAAGAACAGCACTGAATTCAGGCTTAACTCAAAGCAAGATGGAGAGCATATGCTTATGATTGATTTAAATAGGAATGCTTTCCAAAACAAAATTATATGCTAGATGGCCAACACTTGCAAAGTTGTAATTTTATATTTAAAGTAAATGTAATAATACTGGCAGCCTTGAGGTTGCTGGATTGCAGTAGTGACTGGTATTTATATCTGGTTCATTAGCAAGCCAGTGAAAAATTTCATGTGACAAAAATCCATTTGGATAATGAGCCACCTTTTAATTAGGCTCTGAACTTGCAGAAGAATACAGCTTATTTTTTTCCTCAGTAGTGTAATATAACTGCATAAAACACTTGCAAAAGTGAATTGAATGACAGAAATATTTTCTAGTGAATTAAGCAGACCACTTGTTAGGTACTTAGACATCTAAGGCTTTGTTTTGCCAGACCGAATTGAGGCCAATAAAAAGGGCTAGGTTACATAATGAAGAGTGTTTTCTTTTGTTTTGTAATAGAACACTTCGAGTTCAAGAAAGCCTTGATAAAGCTGAGGTGCTTGTGGCTTCTTCTGGTGGTTTATACAGTTATTTTGACATGCAAGTGTTACTGAACATGCATGTAGTATCTTGCAGATGTTATGCAATCAGCCATACACTGAAAAAAATGTCTTTCCCAAAAAAGTACTTAAAGAGAATAAAAAGCTGTCTCCAAATTTGTCTAGTTTTAACATGTAGATGTGTCAGAGTTGAGACTGTGAAATGTTGCTTGTCATTTTGGCAGATACTTGTTAAAATACGAATAAATACAGACTGTATTAAAAAGAAATGTAGGTGGTAACTAGTAAAGTTCTAGCTCTTTTTTTGCGTCATTTCTGCTCTGCAGTTTTAAGATTGCTATAATTAGCCAGTCCTATACTGAATCACACTGTAAAACAGAGGAAATGAGCGGTGTTGAGAGGTAGTAGTTCTAAAGTACCACGTTTCCTCATGACTTCTGAAACCTCCTCCATTGTGCTGTTTGCCTTTCATTCCCCTCTTTATCCCAACAGTTAACGAAGTCCTAGTCAGTCTTCATCACTAACTGTAAAATCAATGTTTCTGTGCCTGGGGATGCATATCCTGATATCCAGCCTGACCTCTCAGAAGGTCAGGAATACTGTTTTAGCCAATGAATATCATATCATGATATTTGGGGAGAAGTGCTGTGAAGAACTGTAGAAAGCATTTACTGAGTAGTAAAAAGGCAGGTGAACTTGAAGGAAATAAATAGGAAGCCATGCCCAAAACCCCCCTACAATTTCACTTCATACATAAAATGAAGCCAGCCATTTCCTTCCACGAATGAGAGCTTTGAATCTTGACAGATAGTCCTATGTAAATATTTGTTGAAAACTCAATAGCTTTCAAAAGAAGCAAATTGGAAATTTTTAGAGAAGAAATAACCCCCAGAAACATTATTCCACTTTATGAGATCTAGTGCTCTCAAACTTCAAATATCTATCAGTTCTCATTCTCTGTCTCAAAAAGTATATGGTAAAACTGGGTCATGTTCAGGAAAGGACAACAGGATATTTTAAAGTACAGAAGAATTGTCTTTAGCCTGGGAGAAAAACCCTAAAGATAACTGGCAAGATGTATGATAGAGGTTGTAAAACTGAGTGGCTGAAGAAGTTGGATAGGGCTGCATTTTTCTCTCTCTCTTTCTTATTTATCAATTGAAGTGCACCAAAATGTTGACGGTGGAATAAATATGGTAAACGTACACCATCTTCTCTGAGTGCAGATTTTTCAGTTGGCAACAGTTTTTCACAGTTGAAGTCATTCATGGATGCCAGTGTAATTTAATCTTGGGCTCACATGCTATTTGTATAGAGTACATCTCAATACATATTCACAGAAAAACCCAAGATGCCAGGAAAAGCATAAAGAGAAAGTTTGAACCTTAAATTTATTCAAAGAAAGTTAAAATACTTTAAGCAATCTATTACTACTTCCACACCCCCATGTTTTCACAAGTAACAGTTTCTATATAGGTGGCATAATTTATTTTCAGAAGTACTGTTCACCTCTCACTTCTTGGGAAATCTATGAAAGTAAGGAATATTCAGCAGCGTTGAAAATGGGAAAAACTGCCGAGTGGTTGTGGACTAAATCTGACTTAATATTTCCTAAGTACCAAAGAAAAGGAAATGATTTTTTAAATTTAATTGATTAAGAAAAAAAGCGTATGGATTGTTTTTTCTTTTAACTGATTTATTGTCCAATGTCTAATACAGTGAGCTTGTGATTAGCTGAGGCAAGTGGAGCTTTGGAAAGCTATAAAGAAAATAAAAGAGTAGACAATATTAAAAAAAAAAAGTAAAGTAGGCCATTCAGTATTGCCATTTGAGTTTAGAGGTAAGAAGAATACAAGGCAATGTGAGTGACACAGCTCAAATTCTTACACAAGTGCTGACTGGAACTGCAAAAAACACTTCTCAGTGCTCCATGAATATGGTTATACTTCTTTCCTGAGGTTTTGGATGAATTGAAGCCCATTTGTGAGTCATGGTATGCTACAGTAAAGATAATGAAAGCCTATTTATTTGAGAGTTGACTATGAGCGTACAAAAAAATTTTATCCTAACCAGAATGTTTTTCCTTGGTCATAGGACTTGGACATTTATGAAAACTCAGAAAATTTGTGGGATTGGTGATCAGTTCCCTTTGCTCAGTCATCCAATTTTCCTAAGACTGTAAAAGTCAGTATATGTCTGTCTATGCCATTAAGATTACTTGATAGTGCTTCAGACATCACAATGATAATATTTCATTTACAGAAGCATAGCAGGGCTTTGGAGTTTCTGTAAACTCATGATGCACTAAAGGCATTCAGAGATACTTGCATTAGAAAAAAGTCAGCTGAATCTTTTGAAAATGTATGTGATGTTGACCAACTTAGGTTCCTCATGACCCTGCCAATAGTGACATGGGGTGTACAATGCCAGACGTACGAAGAGTGTAAACTAAGGTAATCTCTTTCTGTTTGCTACTGCCCTCATGCTGAGATATTACCACTCAGTATCTGATCACTGCTTGTTTTCTGTTCCTGTCTTAGTTAAGCAGAAAAAGTAGTTACCAGTTGCTACAGGACATGGGAAATAACATAGCTGTAGATCTTTGGGACATGAATTATCAAATAATTTTAGGTGTCAGATTTATTTCTTTTATTATTGGATGTAAATATTAATGTGCCTGCTTTTGCAGAAGAGGATTGGGATTCCTTAACGACTCAGAACTGTGTGATCCTACAGTTGCAAAAATGCACTTTTACTTGTCCTGGATGCAATTTTTCACTTACTAATTTAGAATCATAGAATTGGTTAGGTTGAAAAAAACCACTAGGATCATTGAGTCCAGCCATTAACCCAGCACTGCCAAGTGCACTACTTCACCATGTCCGTTCGTGCCACATCTACATGTTTTTTAAGCCCCTCCAGGGATGATGACTCAACCACTTTCTTGGGCAGCCTGTTCCAATGCTTAACAACCTTTTCAGAGAAGAACTTTTTCCTAATAACCAATCTAAGTCTTCCCTGGTGCAACTTATGGTCATTTCCTCTTGTTCAATTGCTTGTTACTTGTGAGAAGAGAACAAGCCCCACCCACCCTGCTAGTACCACCTTTCAGGCTGTTGTAGAGAGCAATAAGGTCTCCCCTGAGCCTCCTTTTCTCCAGGCTAAACAACCCCAATTCCCTCAGCTGCTCCTTACATGGCTTGTGCTCCAGACCCTTCACCAGCTCTGTTGCCCTTCTCTGGACACGCTCCAGCACCTCAATGTCCTTCTTGTAATGAGGGGCCCAGAACTGCACACAGAACTCAAGGTGTGGCCTCGCCAATGCAGAGTACAGGCGACAGTCACTGCCCTGGTCTTGCTGGCCACACTATGGTTGATAGAGGGCAGGACGTCATCGGCCTTCTTGGCTACCTGGGCACGCACTGGCTCATGTTCAGCACCTGACAACCAGCAGGCCAAAATCCTTTTGTGCTGAGCAGCTTTCCAGCCACTCTGCCCCCAGCCTGTAGCGCTGCCTGGGGTTGTTGTGACTCAAGTGCAGGATAAAGCACTTGGCCTTGCTTAACCTCATAAAATTGGCCTCACCCCATTGACCCAGCCTGTCCAGATCCCTCTGCAGAGCCCTGTTACCCTTCAGCTGATCAACACTGCTGCCCAACTTGATGTTGTCTGTAACCTGTCCGAGAGTGCACTTGATCCCCTCATCCAGGTTGTTGATAAATTTATTAAATAGGACTGACCCCAATACTAAGCCCTGGAGAACACCACTTGTCACTGGCCACCAGCTGGGTGTAATTTCCTTCATGACCGCTCTGGGCCTGGTCATACAGCCTGATATTTACCCAGTGATGAGTGCACCCGTCCAAGCCATGGGCTGCCAGTTTTTCCAGGAGAATGCTGTGGGATACAGTGCCAAGGGCTTTCCTATAGTCCTGGTTGATTCTGCACAGTCACAGAATGTTACCACTCTCACTCACAAAAATGCATATGTTAAAGCAGTCTGGACAGCATTGGGAGTGAGGTTAGAAAAGAAGAGACTAGCTGTCAAATTCTCACTACATCTCTTAGGTTCTGCTAGATTGGTCATAAAACAGGTGATCGTTCTGCTGCAGAATCTTGTGCATTGTGTATGAATGTTAAGCAAGGTTGCTGCCCATTTTCCTTGTTTCTTGATTTTCAGTATATTTTGGGCATTTGTGTTGTCTGTTGTATTGGATAAAAGGCAGAAGACTGTCACATGCAATGCAATGTTATTCGAAGAGGAGGAGGAGGAAGAGCACAGGCTATGCAGGCTATGCTCATTCTCCTATTATCACATTTCAATCTTTCACTGATGAATCATATTCCCCATGGTCTAGTTATAAATAACATGCTCAGCGTTAATTAGTTTTGTTGCTGTCGATAATGTCCTTGGTTATCTACACAGGCTGTTCTTTAATTGTTGCTCCTGGCGCTTTTGCACATTTCTATCCATACTTCATTTTATCAAATCTTAATATTTGCACTAGAATATTTATATAATGACATTAATGCCATGTAGAGGTGGCTGGCCTAAGTGACCTCTACAAATAGAGTCATTGATGTTAGAGCTTATTTAGGCAACTTTCAAAATTTTGAAGTGTAAGGTAAAAGATGTAGGTTATTTAAAATCAATCTTACTGTCATTCATTTTTTACTTACCTAATGCCCGAACCAAATCTTTTCAGTTGTGACTTTGCCTTTCTCATGGTTAAGAGTGAGAACCAGTGTATAAGGAGAAATACTATAAAAAGCACATGAGAAAAGTAATGTAAGCTCTTATGGTCATTAAATAGCTTATTACATTTACTTAAACTGCTGACATTGTGGCCTCTATTCCTAGCTTGCTGCCTAAAAGATGTTAGCTTTCAGCTTTGTATCTTTTTATCTGTTTTTTTTTCTATATAGTTCTTCATTTTCCTTATTGCACTAGCTACAGATTTCTAATATTTTCAAAAACTGTTGCTTGAAAGGTCAAATCTTGCTATGCAAAATAAGGAATAAAGAATTTAAACATCAGTTTCCTCCTTCATGTTCTTTTACCTAACTGGCTAATGCCACAGATGAGAGAACTGGTTGTAAAAAGTCACAGTGAAACACTCCCCATTATAGCAATTACAGTCTTAGGAATGCTTCCATTTTTAGTAGTTGCTTTGAGTGTAATATACAAAAAATATGGTATGTGCTCTGACTGGATAGAAATTACTTCAGGTAATGAAGTTGTAAACAGTTGTAAACTGTTTTTGGAAAAATTATCATTATCTATTTTATAGCCCCACAAGACATTTAGCATGTGCCTAATAAGAAAAACATGCTTGAATTGTCAGGTATTTCAAAGTTTTCTGTAGTATTTAATTTTTGTATGTCCACAAATGGTTCACTTGGGAAATTTTGTTTAATTACTATATGTTGATTGGATATTTAACTAGACTACTTTGGGTATTACCCCTATCAGGAAGTTACTGTGAGCACTGAAGTTCTTTGGCATTAAAAATGAGCCTTTCACTAAAAGTTCCTGGCATTGCAGCTCAGAACCTTGGTGCAAACGTTGATTGTGGCGTTTGGCTGTGGACATGTGAAGCTTCTTTGGGAATAGTAAAAGATGAAGAATTTGCACTGAAGTGCCAATTGCTTCATGTGTTATATCCTCCTGAGGTTTTTAGTATCTTTGGTTCTTTCTTTATAGTGCCAGTTGTGAACACTAGGAGGGCATCTTGCTTGCATCTGAAAGTAAGATTGGGCTGAAAAGTGACAAAGCAGGTCCTGCTTGTTATTTGCTCAGTGTAACTAAACTTGTTAAATTTGAGTATGTGCTAAAGCAGTAGGCTTGTATGGGGCTGCACTGCTCAGCACCTTGCAGGTCTGTATCCTACTTCAGAACATACATTCTGTACTTGTTACTAGAGTTCCTGTTCCTCGGGTTTCTCGAGCACATGTTGGATGATACAGCATTGAATCTTGAATATGGTTCTCTCATCTTTCTGCTGATTATCTTGCCGTTTTGTTTTGTTTTGCTTTGGTTTTGTTTGTTGGGGTTTTTTTCCCTAATCTGAATTGTACTAGTTCTTTTATACTAAGTTAGTGATTAGTATTCATATTTTTTCTATTAGGGTTTGCTCTCTTAGGGGTTAGGGATTTTTGTCTAGAATGAATAGATTGAGGTGAAGGAAAAAAAAGCTGTATAAAGTATATAAATTACTGTAAATGTAAACCCATAGTAAATAAAAAAATATAAATCACAGTGTCAACACACTAAATGAAAAGTTACTTTAATACAAACCATTTAAATTTATATAAGGAATTTATAGGTTTTGATAGATGTTGCTAAGCTTTCCTAGGTTTTTAAGGATTCTGAAGTATTTTTGAAAAGCTTTGAGTTGTACCACATGCTTTTGCAGTTGATACGCTCTGCATTGAGAAGTTGCACAAACGTTTTTTACAAGAAAATAAATATTTTGTATTTCCTTCACATCCCTATGTTTGGTGGTTGCTCAGTTGAACTTTTTAGGCCAGAAAGCTTTATCTTCACTATTATTTGCTGTTCTTTTCTTTTAATGATAGAAGTTCATGTCAAGCTATGTACAGTTTATCACCTCCTGCAGGAAGATATCCTTCTTTAAGTTCACACTTCAGAAGAACATACTGATTTTTATTTGCTAGCAAGGGAGGGAGGTCTTAATTTTACTTGACAATAGATTTCTCTGTCAGTAATTGGATGGATTTGAAGCCACTTACACATTTTTTCTCCATTATTAGCTGTACTAAGTTGTATTTACTATTTCCTAGGAGAAAGAGGACACAGACAAGACAATAAATTGTTGATTGTTTTGGATATTGGTACTTTAGGAGCTTCTAGCTTTCTGAGCATTGCAAGGAGCTTTACTGCCACTGCAGGGTGTTGCTGCCCCAGGGCTTTGCTCCCACACTCACCACTTTGAGAGATTTGATTTAAGTACTGTGCCATTCAGGCTTCTTTGTTAGAGCAATATAGCAAGTAGCAGGCCTAACATTTGCTTTTTAAAATTCATATTTGTCATCATGCAAAAAGAATTTCTAAATGTACTGCAGAAACAGGCAATCTTCAGCAAGGATTTTGTTAAACTGCTTATACTATGAATTGCTCCATGCTACGATACAGATTAAATAAAACTATAAAAATTAGGGGAAAAAATGACATATGTCTTCATTCCCAAAGAAAGCATTTAGTATAATTTTCCAGTGTCTCTAGTCTTGCACTATGAGTTTTCTTCATGTTAAAAGGATTTATTCATCTACCTAGCGCACAATGTTCGCTATTCTGCACAAACAACTATGTACTTCTTACATTCTATCCAATAAAACAGAAAGAACTGTATTGCTGCTAAGATTTCAGTCTTTTCTTGGGTCTCTACCAGAGCAAACAGGTTTCTTCTATTTGCTTCTTTCCCATGAAGGAAATCTGGAAAATTAAAAGGGAAGGAGGAGGGCTTCGTCTAGGTTTTTAAATCCCTTTTCAAATTCTCTTATCTTCCTCCCTACTTATTCATATTTCTTCAACTTCAAAATAGACTTTAACTCCAGGAAGTCAAATCTTACTGTCCTCTGTGTCAGCTACATACATGGGAACACTGAGTGCATAACTTACATGTTTATACAGAATTAATGTCTTTGTACACTAACAGATATGAGATAGCACAGATGGCATGTGGATGGAACTGTGCAGTATCATCTAACCACAGAATCTGCAACTGCTGAGACTACTTCCAATGCTGTTTTAATTTGAGATTTAATACATTGTTGTCTGTAATAACAAAAATAAAATGGACATTTTAGACAGGAGAAATCAGAAAGCTTTTACTGCTTAGAAAGGAAAAGGTCAGGCCAGAGGGATGGATCATGAAATTTGAGGTTCCCACTGCAAAGCAAAAAAATTTGGTTGGATCTGCATATTTTGGATTTCCATAATTTTAAAAAATACATTGACTCAGTTTATCTTCACGTTCCACCAATGTTTTCAATAACAATGGTCAAGCCTCATCCATTTGAACAAGGAAGTGTACCAAAGACTCTTTAACTTGCTGTGATTTGCTGACTTAAGATCTTGCAAGAGCTAAATCCCTACAGTAATAACATCCTCTTACGTTAGTAATACCGTAAATCCTCTAAATGTAGTTCCGATGTTCAGAGTGTTCATTTCTACTGTCAAAATGGTGCCTTTAAATAGGCAATTTCTGAGTTAGACTGTTTTAGTTTTGTGGTGCACTTGCTGAAAAAACCTACTTGGTTATTTTTTTTGTTTGTTAGGGTTTTTTTTTCTAAAATTTAAGGCCTCCCCAAACTTAAAAGTCCACCAAACCTGGCATTCTGAGACTCATTTCCAAACGGTGCACAAAGATTTAAATTTTATTTACCTCCTTTTCACTCCTTCCAAGAGGCAAGCACTGAATACAAGTATCTAATTAACACAAGGTTTTCTTTATTCATGCGTATGACTGTTCATAACATTCAATCAGCTAGGCAACAGAATTGTACATTACATAGGAATCAACATACAAAAAGAGTAACCATTATATTTTTATGTGTTATAATAAAGCAATCTAGAAAGAATGGAGTGTGATTGATATATTAATATACAGTGGTCAAGAAACATAACTAAAAGCAATCAGTGTAAACATTGGCCTCAGAGTTAAGTATGTTGTGTTTAAGCAAACCATGTACCCAAGGAAATGGATATCATGACATCCTAATTCCTTGAACTAGAAAAAAAACATTAAAAAAATGTTTAAGAAGCTGATTTTTTTCCACCGAGGTCTTTCTCCCAGACAGCTGAGAAAGCACAAGTTTTCTACAGAGAGAGACTGCCCATAGAAATTGTTCCATAGAAACTGTGTATTCCACAATGGTGACTTAACAGAAATTTATTACATGGTATCTAATATGCCTGTTTTGTAATTTAAGAATTTGTGTTTAAGAGTTTGTATGACAAGAATGGTAATTTGTACAAAAAAAGTCAGATGTAATTACCTTATAATTATGTACGTTCAGCATAGGACTAGATGATTTAGGAAATCCTGGATGTACAATTTATTGTCACAGTCTGATGATGTGACCCTGTCTGTACCCCTGAGGTTTGAGTGCCTCATCTGTCTTACCTGTGACAACATAAAAAAGTTGTTTCCTTACACTCACAAAGTCTGCATGGTAAAAATTGCCAGAGAAGCATTAAGTATTCAGTCTTCCTGTATTTACATTGCTCTGTCTTCTATTCCCTTGGGACAATAGATGGCAGCAGATCTGTATTTGGGCAGTCTTCTTTGTACATACATTGCACACAGGAGGCACTCCTAAGTGGTATGAACTGTAAAACATGGAAGACAGTTTGAATAGCAACTGAACTTTCTTGAAAGCCTTCTTTTTTCGGAGGGAAAAAAAAAGATGTCAAATCAGTTGAGCTGGCTAAAGGATAAACATATGCATTTTAAAACTTCCTAAATTTAGCCAGTGATTCAGTGATATATACATGTGTTTGCATGTGCTTACATAAAACATATATCACCTTTTTTTTTTAAACACACAATCAGATTTCGGTAGGTTGCCAATTAAAAAAAAAAAAAATGTTTCCTGGATAAGTGTCAGTAGCAGTAAAATCCATCTGTCGGAGCTGACAGAATGGTGAACTTCAGGGGAAAATACGACAAAACATTTAAGAATTTGCTTAAAATAGAATACTTAGAGAGATGGTTAAAGTTCTCCTTTCATATTCCACTGTCTGCTGGGTTGGATGGGTCCCTTACCATAGAAGTGGTTGTATGCTAATGGTGTGTGCAGGTGAGAACTGGTTCAGGGAGGAATGCAATCCTCAGCTACCAGGATAAATGCATAGATAACAGAACATTTAGTAATTATGGCATAGAGGGTGGAGAATAGAGGCTTGGTAAAAGACTTGGGACGAGTCTGCCAACAGCAAAACATACCATAAATTAATATAATGGTGCATAAAATTAAATTTGGACAAAAACTGAATCTCTGCAGCTGACGGAGGTATTAATGTTTCTAGAGGCCCAGAAAGCATTTGGCAGGCTGACTGTTCTTAGCTGGGCCACAGTTAATTATGGGAAATGCCAGATGCTGCAAGAAGGAATTCTGAGTGTGGTCTCTTGCTACAGCTCTGTATCACTTAATGAATCAATGGAAATTATTTGAGTAAGCATATTATGGGTAAAAATCACTGCTGCAAATGAATTTTCTCTTTAGCAGTAGCTGACATAGAACAGACACCTTGAACAACGCAGCTAAAAATAATTGATCCAAAATTACTGCAAACTACAAACTGTAATCAAGCTTTGAAGTATTAGAAGTAATGCTGAGCAGGGTGGGCAACCATTACAAGATAATTACAAAGATAAAATAAATTCCCAAAGAGCATTGAATTAAAAATAGTAGTATTTCCTGGTTTTTACTATGTACATTTGCATTTTAATGCAGCTTTAATTTTTTATGAAAGCATATGTGATTTTTATAGGTTATATGACAGGATTCCAATTTTTTTTTGTGTTGAAAAGTCAGTAGATACCCACAAAAACTGTAGCACTGATCTGTGACAGAAATCGGGAGAAGCGCCAAAACCTGTCACGATGGGTTTGCTAACATGATACAAATAATGTCCAATTACCTTAAAAATGGTGATTTTTACTGTTTCCTCTCCACTCACCTGGAACTTTCTTTGTATTTTCCTCGTCATAATCACGTAAAGGGTGGGTGGCTAGAGGTAACTGGGCTAATTGTATGGTGTAACATAAACGAGGTCAAAATTGAACCATTACATTTTATTCAGCTTATTATAAGCATAATATTTCTATTTCTGATCTTAAAGCTTTCTAAATATGGAAATGACTTAATGAGTGGGTTTTAGCTGGGGTGGAGTTAATTTTCTTCACAGTGGCTAGTGCAGGGCTATGTTTTGGATATGTGGTTGCTGCATGATATTTGGTTGCTTGCTGTGGTTAAACCACAACACTTACATAATGGCATAAGGGCCAACAATAAAAAACATATCAAATGTGTTAACAATATATGGAAATCCAATGATGCAGAAAGTCAGAAAGCAAGTCTCTCTTTAGATCCCTGATCTTTTAAAACATAGTAAATCTGGACCTGAGAATGTTTTAAAATGTGCTGTTTTGTGTTTGAATATCTTGATACAATTTAATATTATATGCAGTGCATAATTTCAAAATGTGTAAAGCTATGTGTGATACTCTTTTGCAGAAATGCTGTATTTTGATAGGAACTCACTCCGAGATTTCATCTGAATAAGATGAAAGATGAGTTTATTCACACAGTAATGACTGACTTGTAATTTGGATTATCGGCCATTTTATCAAGTATTTTACTTTACTATGCTTATTGATACAGTGTGGCACCTAAATTACTTGGAACTGTAAGTGATCAGAAAGTTTGAAAACCAGCCTATATTTAAGCAAACATTCTTACAGATTCTGATCCTAGTGCCTCGTTTTTTAATGTGTCCTTCTAAAATTAGGGAAAAAAGAAAAAAAACAAAAACTTCTAAAAATTACAAAATTTTAAGTGCCATTAATAGAATCAGAAAAGGCCTGGACTGAACAGGACCATAAAGATCATCTAGTTCCAATCCCCATGTCATGGATAGGGATATATTTCCCTAGATCAGGTTCTCAGAGCTCCATCAAATCTGGCCTTGAACACTTCCAGAGTTGCTTTTATAATGCTAGGCTATGATATGCAGCAGCCAGGAACTGTGCAAATATCTGAAGTTTCCAGTAAAATGATCCAAGATGGATGTGTCTGTGTATATGAAAGAGTATATATATCCTACAGAATATAAAAAGAGGTGTTTTGTATCTTATGTCAGACATCACACTTCAGAGGACACACTAACTTCATGGAATTCATTGGTTTTCTCATTGCTAAAGTGGTTGCTAAAGGCTATCAAGAAGAAATAGACATTTTTGGGGGGTCTAATAAACCAGCAATGCTATGAACAGGACAGAGAGTGCTGAGTGGTTGCAATGCATGACATAGACAAGTACCTCCTTGGCTGACAGGTTTTGTTCTTACGTCTCCCATTAAATCCATGGTCGTTTGTACCTAAACCGTTCCAAAACCACTTGATACTATGTTTTAAGGTTACTGGAGAAAGGTAAAATCTTAAGCATCTCTTCTGATTGAAAGATCGTAAAAAGATCTGCTTTTTATGCACTTGGTATAAGGGACTAATGTGGATTGGCACGGTCCCCACTAAGGCTGTGTTTAGCCAATGTCAAAAAGTTTGTCAAATTAGTTTGTGGAGCTTCCTTTGTGTAGTTTTATACTTCACACCCATCTCTGAAATATGTGTAACGAGCACGTTTAGGATGACCAGTAACAGTGCCTTGGCAGAGGTGAAAACTCAAGCATCTTACACACAGTCTGTGTCTGTGTATGGGGGAGAGACAAGCAGCCCACATTTTTTTTATGCTAGATCTGACCAACAAAATTTAAGGACAAAAAGATTTTTTCTGAGTGAAAACAAAGTTTTTACCACCTTTATACCATTCTGTTTTGTTTTAAACAAATAGGAGAACTGTATGTGCACATGTTGGTAGTGTGTACCAGAGTTTCAAAAAGATACAGAACTTTTTGTATGCAGGGATTATGTGCAGATGCATTACAGAATTATTTAATTTAATTTAAGTAATTTCATTTGGGCCTTCCAGCAGAGTCTGCTTTAAAGGATGACTTCACTGAACGGCTGACTAATTTGGATGTGACAAACAGAGTTGAAGATACATGGGTTCTGGATTGCAGACTGGGGCACTCAAACTCATTTCCTCATTCCAGTGAGAAAGAGAAGATCAACAGAAATGTGTTGCATCTGAGCCTGGAACTGAATGTGAGTAGGACTGTATTCATGCTATATTGGATTTCAACAAGCATTTATTATGTACAATTACATTTTTGGTATGCATTTATTTCGGGTCACTCTAAAACCATGTTCCAAAATACCTAACAAACTGCAAAGATTTGGATGGGATACAGTTTTCCAGATGGTCTGTGAGTCCGTGTGTCTTTGTGCTGCTGAGAGCAATACATAGAGAAAATTTTTGAAATCATGTAAATAGATTAAGATACATGATGTGCCATTTCTAAAATCTTGATGGGTGTTTAGTTTAAATTAGATGCTTCCTGGAAATGCATTGCAGGAGCAAGCTGTGTGTGCACATGTGCATGTGTGCAGCCCAAGCGCTGGGAGCCATGCTGCCACTTCTCAAGAGTTGTGGAGAAGCAGAACTGGCACTGGAGTCAGACTGGCCATGAGTTTGACAGGAAAAGTTTTGAAACTTCCTGGGGTATAAAGCACTGAAGCTTCAGAGGGCAACCTGAATTAAGCGTTATGTCAGGCCAGCTTAATGTAGCTGGAAATACTTACATGTTCCCAGGGTGAGCAGTAAGCAGCCTACAGAGACATGTTTTGGCAGTAGTTTTCAAATTGGAGGGAGAAGGGAACAGAATGTAGAAGAAGAGGAAAGAAACATGGGAAGGATTGAATGATCGAAAGAAATTGGTTTAAATACTGGATTACATAATACAGTTTGTGCAAAGAAACACTAAGACAAATTTGTGTAAGAGTGACATCTGTTGGTGGAAATACAAAAAATTACTTAGAAGTACACTTAAAATGCATTTTAATGTTTACAGTCACCGTTGGTATTCTCTTGAGCTTGTTGTAAAATTGATTTCTTGTCCTAACTTTCTTTTCTTAAGATAATTATTTAGAATATTCTTGTACCAGTGTGAAGGTACAGGTTCACCCTTGTAATAAATTGTTGAGATGAAAACAAGTAACTGGATTGAGAGGAACTGTGACATAGCTGTTATCACTGCTAGAAATATATACTACAACAGGAAGTATATAGTCCATAAGGATTCTTTATCTGCATTTACAAAGTCCTTGTATAGAGCAGGAATTGTTACAAATTAAAGGCCATTTAAGAACAACATTTTGGGTAACATAGAGATATCTGAGATTAGTAAGCAGTTTGTTTCCATCTTTCTGACTTTTTTTTGAAAGAAAAATTTTATGTCTAAAAATGTAATTAATTGCATTATGAAAAAATGAAATCATTTCAGTTTCTTGTAGTTGGCAAGGAGGAATATTTATTCCACTATTTTTAGAATACTCAGAACAAAAGTGTTTAATTTCGATTAAAACAAGTGTGCTCAACATGGGCTGATGGACTACTAGGGACCCACCAAGACACTTTATCATGAAGCTCACTCCCTGTGACTCTCTTCCAGAACAGGACTTTGGGTTGAATTGTAGACTGCTTGTATCTCCAAGACTGTTTTTGTTCTTGAAGATGAGTCCATGGGATTGAAGGAGGAGTTGCCAAAAGAATGACAGTGAGAAGGCTGCTGCAGCAGTTGCTGCCATCAGAATCTGTTTGGACTGCAGCACTGCTAGAAGTAGCCTGTTAGAAAGATAGTGGCCAAAACCAGGCCGTGTGAGTTGCTCTGGTGACAGCAACCCTTGGGTGTTCCCTTCCTCTTCAGAATGGGATGTCACACCCAGATATTGTCTTCCCTGTGCAGTCATCAGACTGGACAGCAAGACAACTGTGGTAAAAAAGGAGCCAGTGTCTGGAGAGCAATTCTGAAGCTAAGATCATGTTCCCAGGAAACAGCATCTAAAATGGACCAATTTATTTACTCACAGTTGCACTACACCCAGTCATGTTATCTATGGCCCTTTTCTGCTGTTAGAAGAAAACATTTAGCCTGACTGATCAAAAGTTTGGCACTATTGTTTTAAAATGCACTTATATTCATAATAATAACAATACGAAAAAGAAAGCTATTTATTAAATAGCTGTGCTTGCTCTGGATTAGGAGCACCCTAACATTAATGTCTAATATAATGTGCATGTGCATATGTAGTGTTTGCTTATGGAATCATAGAATGGTTTGGGTTGGAAGGGACATTACAAATCATCTAATTACAACTCCCCTGCCATGGGAAGGGACATCTTTCACTGGAGCAGGTTGTGCAGGGCCCCGTCCAACCTGACCGTGAACACTTCCAGGGATGGGGCATCCAGATCTTCTCTGAGCAGCCTGTTCCAGAGCCTCACCACCATCACAAGCGAAGAAGTTATTCCTACTATCTAACCTAAACCTACTCTCTTTCTGTTTGAAGCCATTTGCCCTTGTTGTAGCAATATAGGCCCTTGTAAAAGTCCCTCTTCATCTTTCTTG
Source organism: Struthidea cinerea (assembly GCA_013397865.1). Classification (NCBI taxonomy): domain Eukaryota; kingdom Metazoa; phylum Chordata; class Aves; order Passeriformes; family Corcoracidae; genus Struthidea; species Struthidea cinerea. The sequence goes on from VZTI01004803.1 coordinate 1,445,285, forward strand.
TAGCTCTCTTCAGGTGCGGAAAGGTGCTGTAAGGTCTCCCTGGACTCTTCTCTTCTCCAGGCTGAACAACCCCAACTCTCTCAGCCTGTCTTCACAGGGGAGGTGATCCATCCCTCTGATCATCTTCGTGGCCCTCCCCGGACTCACTCCAACAGGTCCATGTCCTTCCTGTGCAGGGGACCCCAGAGCTGGATGCAGCTCTGCAGGTGGGGTCTCACCAGAGCAGAGCAGAGGGGCAGAATCCCCTCCCTCGCCCTGCTGCCCACGCTGCTTTGGATGCAGCCCAGGACACAATTGGCTCTCTGGGCTGGGAGTGCCCATGGATGGGTCATGTCCAGCCTCTCACCCACCAGCACCCCCAAGTCCTTCTGGGCAGGGCTGCTCTCCATCTGTTCATCCCCAGCCTGTGCTGATACTGGGGGTTGCCCTGAATCAGGTGCAGCACCTTGCACTTGGTCATGTTTAACCTCATAATATCCCCATTGGCCCACTTCTCCAGCTTGTCCATTATGTTATTGAAAAGATGTTTCTATGTTTCTATTCGTTGGAAGAAGGTAGATAATGTAGACGAGAGAGAGGGTGAATGAATTCTGCTCTGACAGAAATTTTAAATGCACAATCTACACCAGAAGCATGAAAAAAGATCATGTATTAGATTTTAAACCTTAGACATGGAGAAGATACAGAGATGTGGAAGGTAATGAAACAAAATAGAAATGAAACTCCACTCTATTTTCTATACAGCATTTCATCTCAGATTTAAAAAAAGCACGTAAGTGAGATGTGAAAATGCAGCTAAAATTGCAATTAATAGCTAGTAATTACTTAAGAAACTATGGTAAATTAATGTAACTGTGGATTTTATTTTATAAAGCTTTTGTTTAATCTTTAAACTACTGTATCATACTGTAGATGGGGAGCAAAAGGCCTGTTGAAATGAAAAGAAGATGAAAAGAGAGTAAACTAGAAGAGGAAAAGGATTAAAAATTCATCTTCATTCTTTGTAACACTAAGTGCCAGCCTTTGTGCCTTCATGTACAAAGATCTCACTTAGTCTACGTACAAAGTTTATAGTGATCTTCTGTTTCCTTTGTTACTTGTATGTCTGCTCGTATTAACCAGATCAGCCAATGCATCTTTCTAGAAGCTCTGTCTCAGATCTACCATGGCTTTTTCAGACGATAGGTTTTACAGGCTAATATTCCATACATTTATTGATACAGTATACAATATGAACTCCTTCAAAATAGTAAGCTGAGTTTCTTAATGTGCTTTCTGATTTTATAACCATGTAGCTATTACAGTGTTTCTTCAAATTCTCTAAAGTAGTCCATATCTTCATGTCAATCAGAATTTAGGTGACGATGTTAAAACACTTTGCATTTATAGATGTATTTACACAGACCCCTACACCAAATGTGTCTGGTGTCCACACATTCTGTTAACATCATGTATTGCTGAATTCTGATAAGAATTGCCATATCTATGTTTCTGCTGCTACATCTAAAATCAATTACTTAAATTTAAAGCAATTATGTTGGTGATACCCAGATCCCTCAAAACTCAGGAAAGCTGCTCACATAATGGTCTTAAGTGAGGTAACTAGGATGAGAATAATGATGAAAATCAAGGCCTTATAGGTTTTCTTCCATCTTTCCCGCCTTTCCTATTTTAGAGCATTTAAACAGTTAAAATACTAAGTATAAAATGAGGAAATCAGCACAAGAGACAAACAGGAGAGCAGGGGAATGTTTAAAACCGTTATCAATCCACACAAGAAAAGTTAGGCTGAGGTCAGGGCAGAGGGCCGACTGTGTCAACTGAACTTTAGATCAGTTCAAGCCACCCAAGCTACAACCAGAGCCTGCTGCTTCTCAAGGCTCTTCTGAAGCCTGACACAATTGGTACATATTTGATCTGTAACTATTTTCAAAAAGTTATGCAAACTTTTCTAGATTTAAGGTTCTTTATTTTGAAAAAGAAGTAGAACTTTGGTTTTCAGTTTAGCAACCTTGGTGTTTTGCAGAATCTGTCTTTCTGTCCTGTGCATGTTTATCCAGTTTGTTATTACAGTGATCTGAAGAGGCAATCTGAATAGATATGGAGTCAGGAAGTGTTGAGCTCTGCCATATGATAGTGGTAGAAATTAGATTACTTCATTCTGGCTTAATGTGTTTTTTCTTCAAAGCTAGTTTTAAAACTTACTTCAGGTGAGCTCTTAGACACCTCAAGAACAGAACCAGAGTGAGTTGTAGGTGTGACTTCTGTCTGTGATTAAATGTAGGTCAGAAAGGGTGTGGATTATTAAATGTGCTTTAAACTGTAAGGAATGGTTGTCCTTTTGTATAATTAGTGCATTGACTGCCTTGAAAGTTGCTATGACAGGTTTTAAGGGCTTTTCTGAGGCTCCAGAAAGTTGTCAGTTTGATTAAGTAAAGAGGCTTGTAACATAATCGTAACTGATTTTTTCTAGAGATTTTGAAGTTGTTCCTTTAGATGCAGTGTTACAGCCTGTTCAGAGAGACTTTCCTTATGAGATAGATTCACCCAGCATTAAAACACTTCTGCCAACAAACTGGCTCCATCTCATTTTACATCACAATGATGACCTCTTTTTAATATAAAAATATTAAGGGCACATATTGGTGTATGTATTTTACCCAGAAACACTCTATTGAGTAAGTAACCAATATGTATTTCATTATCAGCTATTGAGTCCCTGAACAAAGGACTCTCCACTGGGCTGATAATCAGAATGTGAGAAGCAGGTCTTTACAAAAGCCTTATTTTAGGCTGAGAGTTTATGGACTACGTGGAGAATTTGAGAGACTGGCTGACTCATTCATTACACTGACTCAGTTTTTGGTCATTTCTCCAGGCATCTATATAGAGATGAGTTTCCTTGTTCATCCTAGAGCTCAAAAAGCTTGAAAGTTTCTCCACAGTTGCCAGAGTTTATTACAAAAAAAGGTACATATTAAGCTGTATTTTCTGCAGACTTGTGAGATTACCTCTGGTTTTATAGGGTATATTTATGCTTCTGGATTTTAAATTATTCACTGTTCAACTCTGGGATTTCTAGCACCTCCATATATTGTATAGCTTTAGCCTGACACTCAAAGCACCATTCTTTTCACTACTAATTTGATCCTGGTCTCCTAAATTTTGTTGGGATGTTGTTTAGACATAAAGTGTGAGCTTCCTGTTTTAAGTCCACTTTTAAACTAAACTTTTCGTAAGTCCATTAAAATCTTAAATACTTAAATAGTGGTTGTAATCACTAACCTTCTATTTATAGGATTGTTCCAGCTTTTTTATTACAGGGAGGTTTTATTCTAAGTGTGGGTTGTTGTTAATATAAACAGATGAATAAATATTTTGGCATAATCTGAATCAGTATGTTTAGTTTAAAAGGTATAATGAAGTTGTTCTTATAGGTATATTTTTTGTTAGTGACTAACAAAACTATTCTTGAAAATATGATTTAATGTTTAGCCATCATAAGTTAACCAAACCCCAAATAAATAGGCACATAAATAAATAAGCAAGACATAACCATACAATTTATCAGAACAATGAACAATTAATCATGTAATTGAACATAAAAATAGATGTGCATTTACATGTAGAAAACTTTGGTTCAGTATTGTCACTTTGCCCCATTTATTTGGCCATAAAATGAAATTTAGAATTGCTTTAGATTTGCCTTCAAGAAATTTCGTCTTTGGGGAAATCACTAGTGCTGAGGTAGCTTCCTTGCACCTGTTTTGTAAATCCTGGTATTATAAGAATAGGTTGGCATAGGGAGTGATAAGGACTCTGTGTCTCTTTCTTTATGTAGAGCTTCCTTTTGTGATATTAATCTGTATTAGGCCTAGAAACCAGGGGAACTATGACCCATCAGTTGTTTCTGACCTTGGCACCTGATGATTAAGCATAGCGGAGAGGCAAGTCTGGAGCAGGGCAGAAGACATTGCTCTGTGTTAAATCACAGATAAAGATGGGAATGATTCCAATGCCCTTTGTCTATAGGTATGCAGGCAACCCTGTAATTGAAAAGGTGTCTGTAAGCTTCATCTAAGCCCTTAGTATTACAATCTGATTTTCAGGAAACTTAGTCCCTGCAGGAGATACCAATGACATTTACTGTTGAGTATATGATGTTTTATAACATGATGAAAAGGCAAACATATGCTTTTGCATCAATTAAATTTTTAAACATTAACCCAAAAGCTAAATGTGTTGGGATACTTTTGTTGTTGCTTGTTGTCTGTAACTCAGCTTTTTAGTAAATGTTTTTCGGTAATCACATACAGCGGTGTGATCTGCAGCTGATTTCCGTGTGAAGGACAGCTTTCCCCATGTTGCTTGCTTAAGACTACTCATCACAGCTAAATGTCTGACTGTGGGATGACCCTTTAACTTGGGTGCAAAATGAAAGAACGGTATCCTTGAATTTCTGAGGTACCCATGTAGAAATTTGATTGAACAAATTTCTTAAAGGCCTGGGAATGAGAAGAATATCAAATTCTGAAGGTTTGCAGTCTCTGTAGTTCCAAAAACTAAAAAAAAAAAAAGAAAAGAGAAAAAAAAAGTAGCAAAAGTGGAGACTTGTGATGGAAACCTGATCCAAATGTTACTGACTTTCTGAATATCAATAGTGCTTAAGAGTTATTTTGAACTTTCTCTATATGTATTGATAAGAAAAATACATAGTAGCCCTGGTGTAGGTTCTGTTAATGTTGAGTTAGCGAGTTTTGTAGATTTCTTTCAAGTGTTTTTGTTTGTATCAACTGAATAAATCTCACGCATATAGCAGTACAGTCTGTGAAAATTATCACAGAATATGTCAGCAGAGATTGTTCTGGTTCGGAACGGTCCAAGGCTGGTGCCGTGCAGATGGACAAGGCTGTCCGATTTCTAAACAGTTAATCTGGCCCTCCTGGGCGCTGGCCGCTCTCCGCCGCCCAGCGCTCCCGGTCCCTGGGCGCGGCCGGAGTCTCTGATAAGTACCTGTGTGCACCTCTCAGCAGGAGCTGTGCAGAGCGAGGACAGTGGTAATATGAAACCAGTCTCGTTGGTTTTTGTTCATGGCCCTGGAGGCTGAAATCTGCATTCCAGATGAAACCTCCAGCAAATCGGAAGAGAGTCTCTTTTTTGCCTACTTTCATCGGCTTCAAGGGCGCTCACCCGAGTTGGCTCTGCCCGGCCGGGCACTGGGGGCTCTGCAAGGGCTTCAGGAGGGGGCACAGGAGACTTCAGAGTCGTTAGCTCGGGTTTCCATTTGACATTTTTTGGTGATTATGGATTTACAAAAGAAGTTCTTTATCCGAGTGGAAAGACTATGCAAAGGAATCCGTCAGGAATTTTCTGCTGAAAACCACCCAGCGCTGGCGCACCGGGACAAGGAAGTAGGGAGCACCGGCGGCGCGCTGGGCC
>VZTI01004803.1:1450967-1610752 GCA_013397865.1 Struthidea cinerea
GAGCGCGGGAGGCCGGCGGCCCTGCGCGGGCCGGGCCGGCCGGGCCGCCTGTTGCAGCGCCGGCAGCCTGAATGCACGCAGTGAGGGTTTGCTCAGCAGTCAGCAGCACTGCTGGAAGCGAACCTATTCGCTGCTTCACGCAACATGGAAGAACATAATGGGATGCCTGACTGTGGTGAGCTCTTAGACCTGAAGAACACAGCAGAAAGCAACCATGACTCTCTCACTACATTTTCTGTGAAAACACTGTTTGGATTTACAACCAAGTTTGAATCTACAGCTCCCAAAGAAGAAACAGTGCTTAAAGCATTTCAACCTTTGTACGGCAATATAAATACTCGTGCTAACACCTGGCATGAGAAGAATGATAATGGTTGTAATGAGGACTCAGAAGATCAGCACAGCCTGAATAGTACCAGTGGCCAAGCTGACCCAATGTCTGGCAGGCAAGCAGGCCTGGAGCTGGAGTTAGCTGACCAAAACGAATTACTTCTTCAGCATCTGAGGTTTGTTCAGACTTCTTTGTCTGAACTGGACAATGATGACAAGGATGCTATTCTTGTACAAGGTACTTTGGTTCATACAACAAGTGATACAGAATCGGACACGGAGAATAAGGATCTAGACACCGATGAGAATGGTGCAAGCAAATATGGGCTAAAAAATGCTGCTTTGTCTGCTGAGGCCTTGGACAATAGCAGTCAAAATAAGGAAGAGTCAGAATCAGAAGGGCACAGCAACAGTGATGACATTGTGGATACAAATGACATTGAGTTACACCCACCATTCTCTAAGCAGCTCCCAAAAGAACTGGACGGTATTCTAGAGTATGACTCCAATGGAAAAGACAAAATGTTAATGGATGAGCAATTCACTCATTTTCTTGCTACAGGGGAATGCCTTCAAGAACTTTCAGATGAAGAACAAAGACCTTCAGCTGATAATATATCACTCCAAAAAACAGCACTGGCTGAAAAGACTTTCCAGCTGCCTGCTTTCTTTAGTGGACTTCGTGTGAGGAAAAAGGGACTAACCACAGAAGATGGGGAAACTGTTACAGAAATTAAACCAAGGGAGAATGATTTAGCTCTGCTTAAATTACGACAGCCTGTTAAGAAATCCAGTATTGCATCAGGTTTGACCATTAAAAAAAAATCATCTGAACCTAAAGCAAATCCCACTTTCCTAGAACAACTCTCGCACTTGTTAAACATAGACGTCTCCAAGAATGAAGATAGAACTGAGGACTCTGGTGAGGGATCTGGGGAGACCGAGGACAGTGATGAAGCTCAAGAGAACAAAGCCTCCAGCAAAAGAGAACCACGATTTCCCTCTGAGGAGATAAAATCAAGCCCTGCTGAATCTGCACTGGATGCCTTTAAAGCTTTATTCACGCGGCCTCCCAAGAAAGAAACAACTGCAGATCCTTCAGAGCTGGAAGCCCTAAAACGCAAAATGAGAAATGAAAAAGAGTCCTTGAAAGCTGTATTTGAAAGGTCAAAATCAAAACCTGGGGATGGACCATCAGACAAATCTGTAGGTTGAATTACTTTTTCTTCCTAAGATCTGGAAGTAGAAGGTTAAGAAAATAATGTCTTGTTTAAATATTATTGGTGGGGACTTAAGATCAAAATGTCAGAATTGCTCTCTTCTTTTGGAAATCTCAAATTTTGGATTTCCAGCCGAAGAAATCTTGGGGCTTGTTTGTCAAAATTTTTGATCATCTGCAGTTGTAGCAGAATTCAGCCACAACTGATGGTGACAGTAAAAGCCTCTCAATTAGGTGTGAGAACTTAAAAATCAGTTTCTGATTTTAAAAGGTATCTACATAACAGTTCTCCATATGTTAGTTGTGGCTTTAAAGCAGTTTGATGCTGCAGATATTTACTGTAATATTATTTAATAGTTCCTCAATCTCACTCTGTTTTCTTTCATTGAGGAATTTATTTTAAAAAGTAGTATTTCTTTTAACCTATAGGAATAATTTTATGATAAGAGTTGATAAAAGAAGTTGTGGGTGATTTTCAGCTCAGTTTTTTGGAGACATAGAACATGAAGTATTTCTTTTTTCTTGTTTACATGCATATAACTGGCTTTTCCAATATTGATAAACATTTAAACTTATCCAGGTGTAACTTAGTGATTTCAATTACACAACTCAAATTTTGGTTAATATAGGTGTTTGCAACATTAATGCTCTTAGGCATATGGAGATGTAGTTAGTATGTTTTTAAGAGAAAAAAATCAATGCAAAGTTTTCATACAATCATAAATTTCTTTGAATGTGATTTGAACTCTTTAATTAAATGAGTAACCTTTTGGTTGGCATTCCCCCAACTCAGAATTCTTCCAGCACATCTTTGGCAGTAATCAGCCTAGGAGACTGTTGTTGGCTGAAGGGGGAATTACCTGAATGATTCAATTTTTAGGATCGGACCTTAAACATGAAGCCACTTAAGTTAATTTCTGTGTTGGTTATACTCTCTTTAAAATTTTTATTCTTGCATAATATAAAAAAACCATGTAAAAATTCTTGGCTAACACTTGGGTAGACTGATAATACCAGTTTGTAGTAAATTACCTCTGGGGACGAGAAAACAGGTATTCATTGGCTATGGCATGTACAGCAATTGCAGTCTGTGTGTGCCCTTCCCATTCCTGGCTTGCTCCTTCCTGCTTAGCCCAGTCGCTGTGCTGGCGTCAGCGTTCGTATGGCTCACAGCAAACCTATTTGGGAAGCTCTCATCGCACACAGGGAGGGAGGAGGCGCAGGAGTCAGCAGGAGTGGCTTTTATAAATGTCTGCTTAATGTCCGGTCTAGTGCAAATCTGTATTTTCTTAGGGCAAAGCTGGTGTCCAAGGGTCTTGGTATTTCCTTTCCTTTGCTCCTGTGGGCCATTTATGGGGCCATTTCCGTATAGGATTTCACTGTTGTTGCACTTGTGTCTATGCAGTTACTTGTAGTAACGTGTTGTAAATCAGATTACAGAAATATCTGAGATCAAAAAAAACACAAAAAAACCCCCTCTAAAAGAATACTTGTTTAGTGGGTCATTCCCCCTCCACCCCTTCCCCACTTAAAGTTACTTTAGCATTCCAGTTGACAGTGCAGTCCCATTAACAGCTGCAGCATTACTTTGATGTGGCAGTATTACCTGGTATGTGGACTGAGCAATCTGTAGGGGGTGGGGCAGGAATTTCATAAACTAGCTCTGCTTCCAGAAAATTATATTGTCAAATGATGTCTTAGGTGAATTGCTCTAATGTTTGCTTGTAAGAGGAGCACCGATGTGTCTTTTCACTCTGGAGTAAAGATACAGGAAAAAACCATAACATTCGTGACCACCTCAGTGGTTCACCAAAGAATAGACAGCTCTTCACAGTGATGTGTACAGTTTCAACAAATCATTGCATGTCACATGCATGATGCTACTTTCCTCCTCAAAAATATTTTTCTACACTGATTTGTGTCCCTTCCAACCAACTGAGCACTGTTTCAATCAGTAGAATGAGACAGATAATCTTTCTGGAGCACATGCGTAGAGCTGAGCATGGCAGTTGCTGTTTGGAATCAATTGATACTGCAGACTTTAATTTTTTCTTGCGTAATTTCAACAGCCTGACCTGAGTCCCTCAGAGCAAGATGACAAGACTCCAGGGAGACTCCAGACTGTCTGGCCGCCACCAAAAGCAAAGCATGAAGAAGTAAAAGTAGGATTAAAGTACACAGAAGCAGGTAAAACAAAGAGGCAAAGCATTTACAGAAATTAGTTTCTGACATTTTTAATCTTGTTTAATACAGAGATGGTGATAAGTCACAGTATTTTCTTATCTGAAAAAAACAGACCTTATGTTTTGTATGTGTGGTTTACTGCTACTTGTTAATTCAGCATCTGATTTTTAAATGTAAATGGCTGAATATGTGTTGAAAGCTAGAAACTTGCCTGTACAAATTCGTGAGGAAAGGAGTGGGTTTTTCTGGTAAATTAAGTTATCCATTTCCAGTGGGATTTTGTTCAAGTGAGTGACAAATTAGTGAGCGTGTGGAAACATAACTGCCTTTTCTGATGCCTTGGTGCAGGGGGCAGCTCCTACTGAACGCTGATCTGGCTGCAGATTTTCTTCAGGTACTGTCCAGAATGTAAACAATACCATTATTGCAACATGTGTATGAGCAGAGGAGCGGTCATATCCAGCCAGGTCACTTCTGTAGCTGGCCACATATATTGTCCTATGTAATGGTGTGGAAGGATATGTCCAAAGTGCAATGCTAATTATCAGATACGCTTTCCACAGAAAAAATATTTCTTGGGGTTTTTTTGTTATTTAGATATTTACATAACATACTTACAAGGGAGAAAGTGATTATTTTAGCCACCACAACTCTAGTATAAATTTATATTCTTGAATATGAAACAGTAAGTCCTTGATATTTAGAAATTAACCATAAACTGAGGAATAGTCTGAAATATTAAAGTGAAAGACAATAAACTGTCTCTTCTTCAGGTACCTGGAGATTTTAGAAAATACCACCTAGAAAGTATTAAGTGGAACTAAAAAAAAGCTTTTATAATACTTTCCTGTGAGAAATTGTTCAGGGTAATGCTGTATGGTTCTTTCTAATTCTGGTGGGTATCCATCTGACCTTGTATATGAGAAACAGTACTCTTATTTGTTCTATCTACTGCTTTTTATTGTTTCATCTTTCTCCCTCTTTTTTCAGTTTTCTTTGCTTTAATTTTTCTTTTTTTGTAAAGTGGGAATAATAGTGGAAATGCAAAAGTTGTTGGAAGATTGAGAAAACTTGATTTTGGCAGAAACAATATTGTTCTAATATACAGAATTGAATTTAATATATAGAATTGAATTTATGGTGCATCTGATTGGTCTGAAGTGTGGGAGTCTATCACTTAGATGACCAGGACAGGTATTCAGCTGTTGGCAAGTTCATGTTACTTTCAGGTTTTTATTATAGGCTATATGCTTGCTATATTTAATTTTACCCAAATAAATACTTTTCCTTCTAATGACCATAAGCATCTCTGGCAAAACATATGCTTAAAGAAAGAAAGAAAGAAAAGAAAACTGAATTAACAAAAGCTCCAGATTCTACTACTTGTAGAGAAATTAGGTCATGCTTTCTTGAAATTTGAATAGGAAAGACAGACTGGCTTAGAGCCCATGTAAATTGTTACTCTTGTTACTGTGATATTTTGGGTGGCAGTGTCATCAACATGTTGGTGGTTTGTTTGCGAAGTCAAATTTTTATAGACCAGATTCTGCAGTTCATTAGTTGCTCCAGCGTCTGGCAGAGAGATTTGAATTAAAACAAACTGCTGGTGATTCAGCTGGGATGGGATGTAAGCAGTGCTTTCAAAGGAAATAGGCGAAGACTGTGTTTGCAACATACGTTAAGACGGCAGTAAAGTTATCGGTGTGCCTCTGAGATTGGTAGGTTTGTTTCTTTCACGGATGCCCGGAAAGCAGTTGTAAGTTGTACATGATGGATCACTTACACTGGCTTTTCTGAGGACTTGTGTGACTGTTTTAAAGCATTATGCACAGGAATAAATATATAGTCTCCTACAAGTGAAGCAAGGTACTGTTCATGAGTAGTGATGATGGATTAAAAGAATGGGGTTTGTATTCAGTGTTGGTCTTATTGCTGGGGTTTGTGGGGTTTTTTATGAATATGAAAGTGGCGATACAGCAAAACTTATAAATTCACTATCTTGTCTCTGACAGTAGTAGGTACCTTCAAAGTGCATGTTTATACTGGTATTTCCCCTCATGCCCCTTCACATCCAAAATTCCCTTCCAGCCACCAATACTTTAGAAGCTTCTTGACCCCTCCCCATTTAATAAGTGGGCTTCTTAAAAAAAAGCTATAATGCAGGTTAATAATCTGCATTATTTAAACTGACTGGTCTCAGCCGGAAACCCTATTTCTTACCTCAGTGTCTTGTCCTGACAACTAAGATCAAATGAAAAATTCTTGATCTCAGAATGGAGTTCAAAAATTGTGTGTGGCAGGGATGTTTATGATTCCAATCTTCCTCCACTGATGTTCCTGAATAGATGAATATCTATATCATGAAAAATGCTGAAGTGGTTCGTTTTATTAACTTTCAGTCAACAATTTATGTTGGTGTTTTGATTTCTGTGATCAAGAGTTTAATCTACCAAAACAAGAGGAATTTATATAAAAACAATAATAAGAGGATGAATTATTAGGTAAGTATTCATTTAGCACAGCTTTATTTTAGGCTTAGACAAAATATGTGTTCAAATCCAAGGATAAATTTTTCTTTGTACTTCTAACAGGGTGCACAAATATGTACATATTTTATGAGGTAGCATAGATTTTTTTTCATTTGTCATGATAAAATAGGATTTAAGTAAGACTGAAGAACTTGAAAGTTGGAATACAGTAATCTCTTTTGCAATTCTACATTGTGTCTTTGATTTACTTTCTTCATCACCATGCACTATGACAACTATGACAGGAAGGTAGGGATATTGAGGGAGAGTATTCCTGGCTTTTTGATCTTTTCTCACCTCCTTGTCATGTTTTTCCTCATTGTTCTTGTTGCCTAGTGGAAGCAAGAAATTCAGGCTTAATTTGGCCTACGCAACAGACATCACAATGACTCACAGCAGCTTGGAGGAGTAGCTAACTCCCTCCTGAGGCTCATAGTCTGGCTTGATGTGTGGGAAACCAACTGAAAAGCAAATGGACATAACAAGGAACACGTGTGTGAGGCTGACTAGGCGTGTTAGGAATATTAGAAGTGAAAGAAGTTAGGGGTAAAACTGAGCAACAGGTTTTATTCATGCATTTGATAACTGCTTGTGCAGTCCTAGTATTGTCTCCTGCAGTATCCGAATCTTGAGTTGTTCGTTTTGAATTGAATGGATGATGTTACAATATTTTGGTTTATCTTATGTTTTCTTAATTCTTTAATTCCTGCGTTTCCATAGAGCAAGTGACTGCGTTGTCAACTGCCCCTCTGTAATTAGCACAAGCTGCTTGCATGATTCTCTAGAGAAACTGGAACTTCTTTGAAGTGCGTCTAAAATAGCTGAAGTCCAGAAAGTCTGTAGTACATTTGTGTCCTGGAAGACTAGAAAAAGGGTATTTTAATTTATGGTTATTCCATGGAAATAATTTCCATGGAATCAAAGACATTTCTGTGCATATATTTTTGGTCCTAAATTTCTGTTCCTCTGCTTTCATTATAAGTTTTTCTTTGTTTTTTCTCCATAATTCTCGGGGAGACTTCTCACGTTTTTAAGCATTAATTCTAACAGGATAGGTGTGTCAACCATTATGTGTGGTGAAAATATCTAGCCAGAGAGAGGAGGCAAATTCATGGCTATACTGAAGAAATTAATCTGTGATACTGCATCACATTGAAACCACATGTAATGAGTATCTCAGGTACTGTGTGTGACTAGGTCAGCACTTGCAGATACATGTCCATGAAAAGAAGTTTAGACATGGGTTCTGCAGCTCATAAAACTACTTATGTTTGAAGAACAGTCTCCACATTAAGGTGATATAGATACACAGATTCTGCTATTCCTATTAAAAATGCCATTTTAGCCTTCAGGATCAAACTAGTTCTCTTATATACAGCAGAGAGAGTTTGGTCTTTTGCTTAGCAAAACAGAAATGTAAAAAGTAATGAGAGAGAGAAGTACATTGACATTCCTGCTGGAGAAAACATTAAAAAAAGCCACTTGAAACATTAATTCCTTTAGTGAGGTTTTTTCATTTTTTCATTCAATGTTTTCTTTTTAATTCAACTGTCTGTACTAAATTTAAAAACCTCATTTTCTCACAGTCTGTCTGTTCATCATCCTTAAATCTGCAGTGAGGTAATGGTGTCTCTATGGTGCCACAATTTCTATAACAGAGTCTGTGATGATGGAAGCACAATTTTCAGGGTAAATAAGAAAATCAGGAGGTGTCTGAGAGAGCTATTACACAAAAAATGTCTGGGTAAATGGTGAATGAAATACAAAATAGTGGCAGAGAAACCTCTACGACTATTGCTAAGTCTCAAATATATCAAATCTTTGATCCCTATACTCTGAGTTCCCAGATGGAAAATAGCTTTATGGCCATGATGTAAATGCAGGGAATAACCAGCTTATGTGAGAGAAAGAGAGGCATAATGGTTGGCACCAAAGGATGAAAGATAAGAGCATGATTTCTTATCTTTCTTTGACATTAGCTTCCTTTGTGGCCTTGAACAGTTTGTGTTTGTCTTTAAAAAAAGACAATGCTTGATGTTGTTAAGTGTCCTGAAGGAAGTTTTTGTGACAGTGGCTACCAACAGTTGGCTTTATCCTAAGTAAAAAGAAAGAAGTTTTTTAGTGATTTCAGTTTGATTTCAGTGTGGTGTTCAGGGTTTGGTTCTGGGATTCTGTTATAAATTTTACTGTAGTGAATTAGATCAAGCAGCAGTATAGCAAACAGCTTCAAGATAGTGCTTTTGCGTTGTTTCAAGATAATGCTTCTGTGATTTAATGATCACTGATCAATTTGATGGGACCTCAGAGTGCATAAAGTTTTTGTAAATTATTTTACTACATTTTACTGCATTTATTGTGCAGCATGACAGGTGCACGTTATTTGGTGTTTCATGATCAGCAGATACACTAGCATGTTTTGGAGAAGCTGAGAGTTTTACTACAAGCCAGATTTTTGTAGCCATATTATATTCTAGGGTAACAATGACATTTTTTTCCCTTACTTATGCTAGCTAAAACTATGGTTTTATGGATTTAGAAGATATTGGGAATAATGCTGCTTGGAAGTCTCTACAGCCACAGACAGGTTGTACATGTGCTGATCACTACAGCACTTTTCCAAATATCTTGCAGCACTGTGTGCTAAGATTTAATTTGAAAATATTAACAAAAACCATGCTCAAAAACAATCAAGCAACAAAAATACCCTTTGCTTTTCTCTCCCCACCTCAGTTGACACTGTCTTTCATACTGTGCCTCTTGAGAGAGGAACAAAAAGGCACCTGTTGATGATTAATATTTGTTGTTAAGATGTTTGTGTTCCATTTTCAGTCCTTTAGCTACTTTTTGGAATGGCTTCAGGAAAGATCTGGGACCTTTCCAAGCTTCAGTTTATCCATCCGTAAAATTAGGATAAGAATTCTGACCTATTTTTCAAGTCAGATTAAATTCCCCTTCTGTTTATAGGCTATGAGCATTAGATAGAGATGCAGAATAGGAAAGAACATTGACTTTTTAAACTTAAATCTTAAAAAAAACCCCAGACTAGCCCCACACTTACAGAATGGTAACTGTCTGTACCTAAGGCCATGTGATAAAATGTTCATGCCTTCCCATACACTGAAGATTATATTTTTACAAGGTGAGGGGGAAGAAGAGTTATGCTCTGTTTTTTCAATAAAAATCCCTGCTTTATTTTTGTTATGCATATTTTCTGTAGAAAGGTAATTTTAGGAGACCTATTGTTTTTGAGTCTGGATGCATGTTTTGCAGCAGATGCCTGACAAGAACAGGTTTACTGTCTGGACACACACATATGTGTAGCCATGGATACCAGAGTGCTTAACATTCAAATACAGAGCAACTTCAGTCCACTCAAAGTAGAAAGCTGATTTCTAAGTTTAATATTTTCCTAGAGAGAAGATTAGTCTGTTGCCTGAATATAATGAAGGCAAATTGTGTGATTTCTTTTACTGTAGTTTTTATTTTGAAACGTAGACCTCTCTATGGACCTGAGCAATCTAATGTTGCAAAGACCCAAAATAGTCACAGGGTTTTATGAGACGATTCTTGTTATACAATTGAAATACCGTGAAAGAGCAATTGTGTATACAAGAAGAATGACTTTGTATTTTATTTCCATGGTTCTGTTTCAAAATATATGAAGCCCTTTGTGTAACAGAAATGTCTCTGAGGTTTACTGAATTCCCTTTCCTGTTCTCCACTCTCGCTGTTCACGTGTTGTGATGCTTTCTGAAAATTTGCACCTGCATTTAGAACTGCTCTTTGTTTTTCTTCTTGGATAAATTCAGTATCAGCCCTGCTAAGTTTTCTCCCTCTGCTACGGCACAGACATGTACTTTTATCAGTAAAAAACCCAACCCTATTTATTGTGCATTTCTTAGTTTTGCATATATCGATGTTATAAGTTTGACAGCAGTTCTGAACTTGAGAGTTGCTGAGACTGTACTGGGGAGGCAGCGTGTCTGTGTGTGTGGATGTGTATTGTGCCTACATTCACCCACCTTTGACTAAGTATGCACCTATACTGCATGTGTAGTATGCATGCATTCTCGAGGTGTACTTACTGTATATAGCATTCTGTGGTTGTGGAGGTGTTATAGATCTAGAGTAAGTACTTTGTATTTTAAATTTGTGCTAAATGAGGTCGGTAGAGTCTGTAATTCATCAAAGAAAATCTGTAATAAATCTGTTCCTCATGTTTGCTGATAAAGTGTTACTTGTTTACCATATTGCATTGGTGAACGTGATCCTGTAATAGATTCTTTTGTAAATACAGAGTAGGATGTTTATTGAGAAAGAATTAATGTTGAATGTCCCCAGCAGCAGCAGCACCTGTAATGTTGCCTTTCTGGGAGGGTGAAATGATGAGCATTTCTGCTATCAGGTAAATGAACTGTAACTGTAACCCCTCACAGCCGAGGAATGGCCAGGCAGATAAGTTACTCAGGTGACTGCTTCTGAATAGTGCTTTATGCTGCGTTGCAGTCAGAAAGAGGAGTAACTATTTTCCTCATTTCTGTAACAGGCCATCAAGGGGGTGCTGGTTTTCCTTAGAAAGCTGGTTTTCTGTGAATACAGTTCTGTTGTTCTTGGGGAATTCAGTGGCTATTGCGAAGATACTTCATGTCTTGTAGTAAGTTTTCTCCGATGTCCTCTGTATTATCTCAATATCTGGACAGTATTTAGATACTGGACTACTGGCTTGCTTTGGGCTGTTTTCCACAAGTCACTCATCATTTGTCCCTTTTTCTCACATCTATCTTATTTTCACTGTACCAGAATCTTTAAGATGCTGAGAATGTTTGAAATTTTAGGTTTGGAGGGTTCTTCCTTGTTTTAAAACTGAAACAAAAAAACCCAAAAACTAATCAAAAATTAAGTTGAAGTGAAGGATCTCTGCTCATTTCCCAGTCTATGGAATTGGCATCCTTACAAGTAGTGGATTACGGGACTGTAAAAGAGTTCAAGTGCAATGGGAAGTAAAGAAGAGAGGACAGATAGGAGTAGATGGAATGGGGTTGAGGGAAGGAGGATTAGAATCGTGTGTTAAAACAACATGTAGTATTGTTTTATCCAAGCCCCATCCCTAAAAAACAGGTAATTTTGTGAATTTTTTTGAGCATAAATAAATTTTAATTTCCTAGTTATAAAAGGATGCTTAAATGCAGTTATGCTTTATAAAAACCAAAGACTGAACAAATCACATTTTGAAAGTCGCTCATTTGTATTTTTATTGGAAGAAAAGCCTGGAAATTTGCTGCTGTTTTATGACTGTAGCCTGAGAAAGCCTGAAAGGTCGCATCAATGCTTCTGTAAGAAGAAATAAAATATAATAAAAAAGGTGCTGCTGGGGTGAATAGGTTCCCTTCTGACACCTGGTGGTTAAAGACGAGAACTACATGGGGAAATAGAGGAGGAAACAAATGCTGTAGTAAAGGAGAATATTGAAAATGGGACCAAGGGTTACCACGCAGGGAGAAAACATTAAGAAACCCTCACTATTCTGAAATTTAATGAATCAGTGCAATTATAAGTTAATGATTTTCTTTATACCACAGGGTGTGGTACATCTCAAGAAAGGTAGATTGCACTCAAGTTTTCCAGGTTTTGTTCTCTAATTACTTCTAAATTGTGTTAACATTATTTTGCATGTTTCCACACACTGAGTTTAATATGTATGGCTTTTTGCAAAAGTGAGTGTACTGACCAGAAGTGGCTATATAGGTCATTTAACTTCAAAGCTTCTACTTTCTACATGAAGTTTTGAGATTATGGCAGAGACGTTTCCTAAATTGCTATGTAAAGTTTGGGGAGTAATGCATCTATTTGAACTTTGAGTTATGGTGATTTCTGTGGGAAAGCTTTTAATGTAAGATTTTATTTAAAATTATTCAAGTAGGTTAAATTGTTTAATTACCAAAGAAAAAAAGGTAATTCTTGCATAACACAGTTGTGAACACAATAGAATAATACTGAGTAATATTTTAATGTGTATACTTGCTTTTTGCAACAGTTTTGAAGAATGAAAATTTACCTTTGAAACATTGTAGCCCACTGTATCCAGTATTTCCAGGGTTGTAGGTTGAATTTTCAGGTCACCAGATTGACCAGTGAATGCTTCTACCTTTTCTTTTAGAAATGCTGATGAAGAGTGCATCTCGCTCAGTATTATAACAAAGATTTTCATGAGCATGTATTGAGTATACTTGTAAACATTGTTGCTGTTTTGCATTCAGACAAGTTGTGTGATGATAAAACTGAGCATACATTAGGCATTTTGATTACGTAGGTTGTCCAAAACATCCAAATTTTATTTCATGTTCAGTTTTCTATGCATTAGGGAAAGCATGCATGCTTTAGCGTGTATTTTCTTTGCAAAACAGTGAAGTATGCCTCATACTTCACTAATCATTAGGAATATTTTGTTTTATTTCTGCCACCTGGTGGCATATTTTGTTTGTCACACATGTCAGCAGTATCAGTCACTGTTATTGCACAGTCTAAAACTTTTTTTTTTTTAAATGCTTGTTTTGGAAACAAAAACCAAAATGAGGAATTCTTGAAAGTGTTCCCACCCCAAACTTCTGTCTTCTAATCAGATTGTATGGAATTAACCTTTCAGAAAAGTCTAAGCTTTCTGATCTGCTTTGGTCTCCTTCACTTACCACACAACATGAAAATACAATAATGAGTGAGCATGATTGTTATTTCCAATTGAAAGTCTTGAGGAATGAATAAAATCAATAATTTAATCATTCTGCAGCATATGATGTGCAATTCTTTGCATATATCAAGCTGGGAGCTTTATAGAAATATTTCCAAGTGTATTCGGTTTGCATGGCCTGGTTTGGTGGTGGGGGGTCCTACAGATGTGGCTTTGTTTTCACAGTGTTACTGCATGTGGCCCATGGTTAACCAAGGAACATCCATGGGATATTTTTACATGGTAGAAATTTATTTAAGTACTTGCTTTTTGATTTGATTTGATCAATGGTGCTAGTGTTCAGCAGCACTTCAGAAATCAGGCAGTTCATGAGCAGTTGATAATTTTTTGCAAGACAAAATTATAAAAGTGGGAGCTGAAAATACTGACTGAGTTACATATTTTCAGTAATGAATGAAAAGCTGGGGGTGTGCAAAACTCCCTGCTAGAGTACGTAGCTAATGAGTGTAAAATACAAATTCCCTGTGTGAAGCTTAAATACAATCTTACTTATGCTTTTGTCTCTAGCTCACCTAAAGCTTTACGAGGAGGGACCACCAGGTGGGTGGAACAGTGTAATGTTGTCTGTCTGTGTCTAGTCTTTGGTCTCTTTTGTTGCCATAAAGGTAATATTTATCTTTCCTTGATGGAATAGAAGTGGTAAAGCTTGTGTCTGCTATATCTACCACTGTTCAGAACTAAAAATTTGGTAAGACTACTGAAGTTCTATAATAGATCAGGAACATTTTTCAGAATTCCATCTTATGGTACTTCAGTTTCAATGGCTGCCATCTCACTACAGTGAGTGGAATTTAGATTAGTTTGTTCTTAATCTCACAGTACTGAGTGGGAAATTTTGCCAAGTTAAGATTTGAGGTCTGATTGGTAGAACATCACAATTGAGAACTGGTGTATTACCTTCTCTTCTTCCCCCTCCCTCTCCCCCAATTTGTCTTGGCTGTGAGCCAACTCCAGGTAAATGTAACCCATTTTAGCACTAATCTAATATGCCTACTAATTAGACATGTTATAATCTGGCAGTGTTTATTCTGGAAGTCTTTGGAGCAAAGACTGTAGTGAAAATTAAAGTGATGGTAGATCTTTGCATTAGAGTTGTGGAGAAGTATTTGAACATACGCTGATGCTTATTCAAAACGAGCACATTTAAGGATGACAGAAGAATCCAATAAAATGTCATTGACAACCATGTGAGGGTTAACTAGATGCTAACTAATAATGTCATTAGTAATCATGGAATGTTAAGGGGTTGGAATAGATCTTAAAGATCATCTACTACCAACACCCCTGCCATGGGCGGGGACGTCTCCCAGTAATGAATCCATAGGGATGTCTTTTGAAGGAACAGGAGGTTTAATTGTCCTTTAGGGAAAATAATTAACTGTGTTAATCTGATTTTTGCAAGTTTATTTCACTTGTAGCCCCTGCTGTGTGTTTGTGTGTTTTCTTGCTCAGTTTTGTACCTGCCAAGAGCAGGACATACAGAGCCTTGGCTGGTTTTGGATTTTAAGTGAAGCTTAAGGAAGACATTTTGAACAAATGCTCATGACTCAGAAGCTCCTTTTAAGCAGCTCTTTTGAATTATCAAATTATAGAATCATAGAGTAGTTTGGGTTGGAAGGGACCTTAACAATCATCTAGTCCCAACTCCCCTGCCAGGGTGAGAGACACTTCCCACTAGACCAGGTCTGTGTCCCATCCAACCTGGCCTTGAACACTGCCAGGGATGGGCAATTACTGTCAACATGTGTAATATCTAAATGAAGCTGAGTTGGAATTCATTTCAGAAGAGGAGTTTCTGATAGTATTTGTCTTTTTTCTACAATAATTTATCACTTCTGCAGTTGCTTGCTGAAGTAACTGATAAAACTGAGTAAGACATGTTTCACAGCATTTATGTTTTTCTGTGTGTGTTTATTCATTAGGTAGTGTCCTGTTGTCATGCTTTTCATAGAATTACAGAATAGCAATCTGCTGACTTAAAACTTTGTAAGGATTAAGATTTGGTTTCTTTTTTTTCTTTTTCTTGATCCTTTTTTGTAGTTGAGTTAGGAATACGGGATGTTGGTGAGGATTCAATGTGATTATCTTACAGGATTTATAAACAAACCTTACTTATGACGAGGATAAAGCCTTCTTACATTACGTCACTGAGGAACTAGTCCTTAATTCTACCACTAAACACCATTTGGATGATGATGTGAGTAGACATCATACTAGAAGAAATAAATCCAAAGGACTTTGAAACCCTCCTGTTCCCTTTGAAGTTTCATAGTGAGAGTCCAGTCATGTTTGTTACAGCTGCATGGATACTTCTTAGGAGATAAGACAGTGTTAAGACAATTTTGCATTAATTAAAGCAACTTATATTGGAACTGTTAGAATTTTCCTGCACATGCCATTGGTGATCTTAGGTTAGGAGAGTTATTTTGTCTGTATGGACTGCCATTAAGTGGACTTCTGGGCAGTGTTGTCTGAGAGACATCTTTCTCCCTCACAAGTCAATTGCTAGCATTTGCCATTTCCCTCATGTCCTAGTTTCGTCCGGGACCCTAATGGTATTTGATACTGCCTTACATCATTGTTAGGGGTGGGGAGAAAGGGACTCTGGCTTCCAGTCGAAAAAGCATGGCAGGAGGGGAGAAGCTGTGCTCCGTTGTTCATTGTCTCAGGGTCCAGGGTGAGCATTTTTGCATGTGACTCACCCTCTGTCTTCAATACTTTTGTTACTAATATTGTTGCCATTACTGTTAATTTTTTTATCTCATTGCTGTTTCCAGTAAGCTGTTCATATCTCAACCTGTGATCTTCACTTTTGATGCCTCCAGTTCTCAACTCCATCCCGCTGCAGCTGGAAGGGAGAGGGGAAGGAGGAACAGTGAGCAGTGTGTCATTTGGGAGAGTCTTGGTAGGGAGCACCAGACTGGGGAGTGCCATTCCTAAATCACGACACCTCACTCGAAGTGGCCTCTTACTCACAGGACTGTGGTGGTGGTGCAGAGTTTTGTAGAAACACTTAGGTACTTATAGTTCCAGGCCACTTGTATGGTTTCCCGCCTGCTGGGAAGCCAGACAAGTGGGCAAATCATATTTGCCTATCCCATAAAAATCTCATGTTTTTTCCTAAGTAAACGACATCTTAGACTTGTTTGTGGGACAGAAGAAGAAAATCCTACCACTCATCTATTCCCATGCAACTTCTTGAACACAGTTAACAATATTGATCATACTGGTTCATATTTTGAAGATCATCTGAATTTGTAACTAAAAGGATTAGAGATATACTTACTTGGGAATTCAGTGTGTTTTAAAGAAGTCAGCTAAAACTAAGCCATCCATTCAATATCCTCATCACCCCAGTATTGTAACTCAGCTTTCTCAGTAGAAACCATAGACCTAAATGGGCCCACACAAATTACGGGTATATTGCCGGGAGACTGTGTTTATCCTAGAAGGTCAGGAAAAATAATAAAGCAATAAATATTGATGGACTTGTTCATATTCAGATACCAGAGGCCTATCAATACTAGAATATTCTGCTGTTTTAGGTACTTGATTTTTATGGTTATTAAGGGTAGATTCAAGCAGTCCTGTGTTACACCTTTTATTTGCAAGATTAGCTTTCAGGGCCAAAATTTTAGAAAATGCACTGCTTTAAAAATTAGCCCAATATATTGAATATCTCTTCCTTTGTTTCAAATTATTTTGTGTTAAAATTTAAAACTCATAAAGTACAGTAACTATTGAAAAAATTGCACTTTTTTTATAACTTAATCAGGATAAGCAGCTTTTCTGTATTGCATTACTTTTTTCCCCATAGGTAAGTTTTGGTATCTGCCAACTTTCTGGGTTCCAGGTACTTTTTAATTTAAAAATTACTATTCAAGAGAACATGAATAAAACTTTCTGGTGTCATACCTGTGTACCCCTAATTTTCTCTGTGTATTTGTACAGTTTTCACTCTAGCAGATGTTGATGTCTAAAGGGTTGTAGGCATTTGTCCACTGTTTCACAATGTGTGATACTCTGTTGTTTCACACAGTAGATGTTTGTGATTCTATAACAAATTCCATGTCTGCTGCCATGCAGCATTTTAAGCCCTTTGTTCACGTCGCGTCCATCTTCCTTATTCACCCATTTTTAATTGTTTGGGGTTGCTGCTTCAGCTTTTCCGTTGTGCTTCAACAACAATTCTTTTATCTGTTTGCATACCATGGTTGATGAAATTACAGGACGCAGAGTTACTTCCTCCTTGCACTTGGTAGTTAGTTTAAACACACTTTTATTTCCTTCTTGCAGCCCATTACTTGGGTAGATGGTAATACCCGGCTTTAAATGGAGTATTTCAAATGTTGTAGTGCCCAGTGATAAAGAAAATAATATGTTTTCCTGGTGTACTGGTATCTTTTTAGTCAATGTTATCTTTATATGATTCATATTGACAACATGCTTTAAAATCATGAAGCAGACTGGTACCAAACATGACAGTTAGGGAAGGAAGGGTATCCTGTTTGGACTGGTTCTGTCTTTGCAATGTTCAATGCTAAAATATTTTTTTTAAGTCAGATAAAATGCTAATGCTAATTAGAATTACTTTTTCCTGCAGTTGCATGTAGGCAGAACCAAATATAGCATGACTGGAAGTTCTGATACTTTCTAATAATGACTGTATCAATGGGTGGCAGAACAGGATCATGACAATTCTCTAGTTCATCACTTCAGAAATTGTGTTTCATTTTTTCTCAAGCACCTTATAAGGACATAGAGTTGAACAAGGAAATATGAAATGTATATGCTACTATCAAATAACATTTAGCAAGCTATTCATTAGGAAAAAGGTAAGACAAAAAATGTATTAAAATAAAAATTTATATTAAAAACTAGTGAGATAAAAAGTTCATACCTAGAATGAAATAATAGCATTGAACTGGAAAAGTAAGACTTGAGAATTTGCAGCTGGTACAAAGTTAGTAAAAGTAGGGAAGACCTGAATGCAAATTTAGCATTCTCTCATCAGGATGTTATCTGCTGGCTATGGCAAAACATGGGAGTAAATGGAAATTTAAGTTTCACAATAAATGGATTATTTTTTTTACAATGATTAATTGATTTATTTTTCCAACAACAACATAGAAAAAGGAAATTTTGCATTGTCATGTCACTGTATATCTTTAGTATTCACTGAGGCCTCTATACAGCTTCCTGTGTACTTTGCCAACTTTCATGTTACTTTCAAAAAATATTTTAGTGAAACATTTTACAGTGACATGACATAACTATCAGCAAATGTAACAAAATTTTTTTAAGGCTTATTAATGTATTTCTGCTTTATCTCACTGTCTTAGAAAAAATGTTCAGTATTATGAAAGTTTGCATTAGCTGCAGTGGGTTATAATTATTGATTGCAGGAAGCATCAGATTGCTAAAGTAAAGAATATGCCCAAGTGGGCAACAACTTACATCATCTATTAAATTTTTCTTGGGATGGAGTACTCTCAAAACAAAGAAAAAAGTAGTAAATTAGAAGTAGTAAAGGAAAACTGAGACTCCAAGCTGTTTGGAGTGGAATCTTTGCAATGTGATTGTTTACTTTTTTGCTTGAATGCCTTTTGTAAAGGAGTGGCGTTTTAAATTATTTTCTCAGTAAACAAAATTCTAATTCACATCTGGTCATTTTTCAGGATGAGAGCACTTAGCGCTTGCCATCTGATTTTTATCTAATTTGTCTCAAAAGTCCTTAAGAGTAATATCTGCTTAAGGGGAAGCTAACTTATTTATGCTCTACAGCCACTGTCTTCTCTCAGGCAGATTGGAGACCAGGCAAGTAGAACAGGTTACTTGTTCAATCAGCCTTCTGTTATCCATCATAGTAAAAGAATTTAAAGCTTCAGAAAATTGACATTGAGGTGTTGGAGCGTGTCCAGGGCAACAAAGCTGATGAAGGATCTGGAACGTGTAAGTCCTATGAGAAGCAGCCAGTGGAGCTGGGATTGTTTAGTCTGGGGAAAAGAAGGCTCAGGAGAGACCTTCTTGCTCACTACCTGAAAGACAGTAGTGGCCAGGGGGTTGGTTTCTTCTCCCCATCAGCTAGTGATAGGATAAGGTGAAATGGCCTCAAGTTGCACCAGGGGAGGTTTTGTTTGGGTATTAGGAAGGAGTGGTTAAGGATTGAAACAGGTCACCATCCCTGGAAGTATTCAAAAAATGAGTAGATGTGGCGCTTCTTGATACGGTTTAATGGTCGTGGGGATACTTGGTCGAAGGTTGGACTTGATCTTGGAGGTCTTTTCCAACCTTGATGATTCTTTGATTTTATGAAAATGCAACACCCCTGACATTGCACAAACTATGTAAAGAGTCACCTTGTCGACACAAGGATCAGCTTGGAACTATAACGTGGGGTGTAAAAATGAGGGAGCCAGGTGCTGCCTGGTATCAGGATCAGTTTGAGCACACACTGAAACACAGAAAGGTCTGGCTAAACATCACGAAGCAATTTCTCACTATGAAGGTGACTGAGAAACTAGCATAGGTTGCCCAGAGAGGATGAGGAGGATGGAGATTCCTGGAAGTCTTCAAAAGCCATTTGGACATGGTCCTGGGCAACCAGCTCCAGGAGTGGTGCAGACCTGATGGCCTCCAGAGGTCCGTTCTAACCTCAGCCGTTCTGTGGTTTGTGATTGGAAGCTTTTTTTCTGTGTCAGTCTTGAAGGTCCTTAAGGTATGGCAACACTGGAAGTGGGAGGTCCTACAGTTCAGCTGCAACCTGGTATCTCGGCTGGCTCTGAGAGCCACCCTCAGGTGTTCATGTGTCTTAACTAATACGGCCAAATGAGTTACAGTGATCATGTGAGAATCAGACTGGCTACACACAGAGCCATATCGGGTTCCTTAAACTCTGGCATCATTAATTTTTAACCTAGACAAATCTCTCAGTGATATGTTGGTATTTCTGGATTTCATGTGTAGTCTATGTGAATGTTTTTTGTGAGTTAAATGGAATTTAAGAATTCAGTAGTTTATAAAGCCTGACTTATATTTTGTTCCCAGTGTAGTTCCTTCTGTTAGCATGTCATTATCATTTACTTTGCTGTTGTGATTTTTACCACTCTAAGCAGCATCCCAACACCAGTGCATAATTAAGCTTTATTATTCTGTTGCCAGTATGTTAAGGAACTGATTTTTGGAATTACATGAATGCAATTATTTTTTCTAGTCAAAATCTTCAGCATTTTAATGATTTTGATTGCCATATGCAGGTTATTTTCTTAAGATGCTAACTATCCATGTAGAATTATACCAAATTATGGTGACTTCACAAAACGTAGAGAAGAAATGGACGTGAGTTACTTTATATTACACAAAACAATATAATTGTGATGCATTTTTCATTATAATATCTTGTACAGAAAAATAAACATTTGCTTGAGAATTGAAGTACTTTGCTGGTGTCAGCTTCTATCCAACAGATAGTTTGTTCTAGTTAAAAATAATATAATGGTAAAAAGAACCAAAAGAAGCTTATGCTGTTGAATGTCAGTTTACATCATAGTAGACAATCTATTAAATCTTACAGTGTATCAGTTTATGATGCACTTGCTTTTATGCAGTAGTAGCATTTTAAGAAATTAGTTAGGATTATTAATTCTTATAACTTAGTACTTTCTAAGCATATTTTAAGGAATAAGTAAACAGTAAAAGAATTGCTGCTCTCTATCTTACCTCTGCTTTAGAAGAAAGCTTAAACAAAACAATCTCTAGAACTTGTTTCAGGGCTTTCAACTAGAAGCAGTGAAAAACATGTGCCAACAATGACAGACATTTAATTGTTAAAAAAATGTTTAAACTTCTTATGCTGCGTTAGATTTCATTCATGGGGGTTCTTCCATAATTCTCTAATTGCACAGACATTTGTGCCAAGATAAAAAAAAACAAGCAACAGAGGGTTGGGAATGGGTAGACATGGTGAAAAATCTGCTGCTGGTGCTAGTGCAGGTCTATGTCAGCATAGGTGAATTATGACTCTCTTACCCAAATACCAAAGAATTTTAAGCATTGGGCAATCCTGCATAGAAAGTAGATCTTTTGTTAAGATAGATCTGTATCCTTCTGTTAGCCAAACTAAGAACTGATTGTTAGGAGCATTTTCAAAGCCTGTTTGCTTCAGTTATCATGTGACCTTAAAGAGCTAACCTTCAAGTCAGGACGTTCATAAGGTTCATGCCCTGCAAACTGAGTGCTTAAGCAGCTTAGGTGCCAGAAGGGTCACAACTTTTTCTAGGGACCTGAGGCAACTGTTTTAAGTCCTGTTTAGGTGAATGGATATGCACAGCCTGTACCCAGAGGGAATATCAACCAGTCAAAGGGATTAACAGCAGAAAATCTAAAACTTGGTAGACCTAACCGGTTGTGATTCCAGCAGAGCGGTCAGGCAATTTTCCCATGCTGGAAAGCTCTAAGTAGAGACTTGTTAGAGGGCAGGGAGAAGTTTAGATACTATAACTAGCTGGAATCAACAAGGTTTTTATTTTATATTTTGTAAAATATTGATCCCTTTTCCTTTTGATTTTGTGTATCAATTCAGCTGCTTGCATATAGCTTCACTTGTGTTTGAAAAAAATAGCTTTACATTAAAAGCTTCCATGTCATGCAGATTTCAGGGTGATGATCAAGTTATCTTTTTTTCCTTTTCTCTTTCCTTCATGTGCTCTGAAGAGAAAAAGATAAAAAAGAAATTAAAAAAGCACCTAAGCACTGGAATATTTTACTGATCTGGCACTTTGGTCCATGCTTTGATGCTGTAATGCTATTTTGTTAGTTCTGCTGTTGAATGGATCATACAAACTCCTTAAGTCTTAGAGAACATTGACAGTAAAATTTAAATTCTTTGGACTATTTTCAATCCATGTTTAAATTAGCATTTAGTTGAGAAAGCAGAAGCCAAGCCAGGAAACTGGAAATAAACTTTTGAAAGCAGATAGAAGTGGGACTTTGATCATCTAAGACTGAACTCCGGTAGCTTGTTTAGGAGGGCTGTAACTTCTGGGCCAGTGTCTCACAGAAGGCTCCCTTAAGGTCTCTTAAACCCTTACACCAATGTATTGAAAGGGTTTCTCTTTTTTTATCTGGCCAAATGCAGTCGTGGTACAGGTTGAGGGGAACTATAGTATTCGTGGTCCTAGAGGTGCATTCGGTAAATCCACACCATCTCTAAACCTGTGTGATCAATGCCTGGCCTCCTAATTTTTTCACTGCTGATTTTAATTTCTCTGGATTTCAGTTTTGTACTTTCATGCTTTGGATTTTGTTATATTCTCACTAAATGGCAGAGCTATCCTGTATCTCATTCACAGTATTCCGTACTTAAGATCTGTAATTAATCTTCGTCTGATAGAATGAAGGCAAAGAATTCTTTGTATCTCACTGTTCGGTACTTTCTGAGGTCTTCATTTGTATTTGTGATTGCTGTTTTATCCAGTTTAACTGTGTATTGTGATTATATGTTTGAAGTTCCATTTAAATCACTGTATTTGATGCACGTTATTTTAGAATTCAGGTGGGGGTGTGTGTGCGTGCATGCGCATGTCATAATATCGTCTCAGTTCCACATTTATCTGCAAAATTAAGCAAAACTAAAGTTTTCTTTTGTCTGTCATATCTTTTCCCCTGATTGCCCTTCTCAGCATGGAAGACCTCTGCTTTATCCTCTTCTCTCAGAAACACCATGGAAAATCTGGTCATGTGGTCTTAGAAAAAAATGCTAATTACTCTGTTCAGGTTTTCTTTTCCATCACCAGCGTAAAAGGTCATTTATTTGAGAGCCTACACCTGCATTCTGGAACCAGTGGTGTTGTATGAAGTATTCTATGCTGAAGATGGCACATTGATTTCTGACTCTAATGGAATGTAATTTTTTATTTCTACAGAGTACCAAGCTGCCATTCTACATTTAAAGAGGGAACACAAAGAAGAAATTGAAACATTAAAGGTATACTTTTGTAATGATTTACTTTCTTTCCCTGACTAGTGCATTTTACAGATTTAAGTAGTGCAAACATGCTTTCTATCAAATGTTAAGAATTTAATTGTTTCTTTGTGGAAGTTATTTTCAGTTGACTGCCAACTCAGCTAAAATTAATCTGGTTAAAATCTATACCTGCACTCATAAATGATGTCAAAAAGCAGTTTTATTTGTTTCCTCTTTGTCGTTTTCTTTGCTGTTCTTCTCTTAAATTCTTCCCGCTAACTCAGCAGTGCAGTATTTTTGCATTAGCACTGGTGTTTAACTACTTACTCTTTCTCAGTGAAACATACTTCTGTAGAGCTGTTTTCTGTAATTTTAACAGGAAAATAAGCATGTGTGAGACTTTCTGACGTTTAGTATTGATCACTCTTTATTGATGTCTCCTCTTTTAAAGTATAAACTTGACCAACTAGTTATCAAAATCAGAAATAACACAGTTTAGTATTAGAACTCACTTTCCCTTGGCTAAGTAAAGTGAAATTCTACAAGAAAGTGTTTTTATCATAAAAGCAGGAACTTAAATACTTAAATGGCAATATAACTGAATTTGGTGATCACCACTAGTTAAAATTAACAGCATCTTCCTTTTCTCACCAGTTATGATATATTCTTAAGGATAGCTGTACTGTGTTCTAATACAGATTCATATGCTAAATCGTCATCAATTACAAAACATGCAGTATTTCCTTTGTCATCATTAAGGCAAATAAAATGGAGAATAAACAGATTTACTAACACAGGAATTCTGATAATCCAGTACATTGATACATTAACAGTGTCATTAGGCAGATCACATGGTATAATGTGAAGTATTGAAATTTACATTATAAAATTTCAATGGGAACATATAATGGGGAAGTAAAATTGTGGCATGATTTAAAGTAATAACTTTTTGCGTTTTATTCTTTAAAAGTATTACAGAAAAATATTATGGTAGATAGCCCAACTATTGGAAATTCTTAGGTTAAATTTGATTTTGTGCTGCTCACTGAAGCAACCTACAGACAGGAATTTCTCTGAACCAGCTCTTTAGCAAACTGATCCGAATCCCATATCTGGTGTTTATGAAGAAGGTTTGATTATCATACTTTATCTGGAAAAGGTTAGGTGTGAGACCCTTAGTCTTTGTTAATTCCTAAAAGGCTTAGAATAATGTTCAGTTCTGGAAGGTATATATAGGGGAAAGTTTTCAAAATATTATTTAACTGTCCTCTGAAGATGAAAGTAAGCAACATTATCTAGACTCTCTCCTTTGAAATCTGTATGTAGTGGCTTATAAGTGAGTAATACGTTTATTCTTTAGCATTAGAATGCACCCTATACTTTTGTACTGTTTCTTTTTGTAAGGTTTTTTTTCCTTGAGTATGTGAACTCAGTTGTATTCCTAATTGTTTTTTATTCTTCAATATTTGTTATCACTGTGTTAATTTCGTATAAACTTCATACAGATTACCCAGAGTGCAGCCAGGGCTTTACCTATACCACTAGTTTGTAGGGGTTGGTGAATCTGTGAGACAACGAAGTTGCAGTGAATGTAGCAGTCTTGAAAGATGTACAACAATCACTGGTTAGGGAGGGTGAATGACAGTATTGTATTTTATTTTGCCGTCTTTATGTTACCACCAAAACTTGAAGCTTTGTTCCTTTTTTTGATGTCACTGGAAATCATTTTATGTCATGTAGTGTGTATGCTAATTAAGATTACAACATCTATTACACCAAGTCAATTAACTGATGAATCTGTACCATCTCTTACAATCTGCGTAACACATAACTCTTGAAGGGTTAATTAATGTATATAATTCAACTGAATCATCCACATGAAGGTAATGTCTAAAAAGGGTAATGCAGTTGCTGTGTTCAAAGGATTTGTTGCATTTGTCACTGAATATTTACAAAATACTGAGTAATGTATTTTTAAGACATGAAAAACAGTGTCTCTTCAGTACTGTTAAATGTTTTGCTTTCCCTGCTCTTGCCGCTAGATGTCAGCTGAGTCTTTCAGAAAAAATTCCCAAAAACGTGTGCACGTTTCATACTTCCTTCTAAACTGAGAGTGTGTGTGTGGTGGTAACATCCTGCCCACTGTTTGTGTATCTGGCAGTTTTAGTTTTAGGCCAGAAATTATCTTGCACGTTACGGAACGAGAATTGAAGTTGTTCAGTAGATAAGTCATAGCTGTCAACACCTTCATAGTATTTGTTCAGCAGAACCAAATCTTGAGTATCTAATAACCAACTAAGTAGATGACAACAACATTAAATCAAAATACTGTAAACGGACTCCTGACTTCTGAAAGAAAGGAATGTACTTGAAGGCAATATTCTGATTGCAGTGCTTAATATTTAACCCAACGTATAGCTGCACAAGGGTGCAGCATAGTTTTGTTTTCTCTAAGTTAAGTTGATAAAATGTGTAAAAATTTCAGTTTTTCCCTAATGTCTCCTTGTTCCCTTTAGCACAAAGGTGCCAAATATCCCTTCATCTTTAGTTACATGGAAGTTTAATACTGCTTTTTGAAGATGGAATGAAAGTCCTAAGATGACCTATAACCTGTACCCTATGCATGGGTATTTTTTTCTGATACAGGTTGTTAGGCTGCCACCAGCTCACTAGATCTTTTACATATTTCCAAACTGAGAATAATAGTATCTTTAGGTTTTTATATTACATAATAATATTACATAATGCATGTAATATAATATAGTGTAAGAAATGTTACTAGGTATTTGATAAAAAATTATAAGCGATAGCTAGATTATAAACTATTCAATAAATATTGTATAATAAATTCCTGTTTTTACATCTCTTAAAGTATCTCATGGCAAATTTTAGAAAGAAATACCTGTATAGTTACATCTAACACACTTATAAAGATATTATTGAAACTTAAGGAGTAGTGAACAGTAATGCAGTTGGTGCAAAACTACCCGTGATATTACGAAAGAGCAAGCTGGCCTCATTTAGAGAAGAATGTATCATGAGGTGCTCATAGTGACCTTTGTGGCCTCCTTGGTAATGTTTGCATTTTTGCTTTTTTGTGAAGGTTCCAAGAGCTGAAATGTAGAAGTGGGTGGAAAGTAATTTCCTTTTCACAGAAGAGCTTGCTTAACTTTGAAAACAATTTCGTATCATAAATTCAGATTAAAAACCTGTGCCTCAAAGTGCCCCAGAAAACATTGAAATATGTGGAAGAAAAAGGAATGTGAAAGGAAAAGTCATAGCACCAGTCAAAATTATCTGGTAATTTAAAGATAATTTATTTTTATTTTGTACTGAGACCTCAAAGGCATAAAAATATTTAATTTTTATAAAGTAATAAAACTCTATGATCACCATTTCATTGTTTTACAAATCTGTTTTTTCATGTCTCATGCTTCCTCAGTCCTTCCTTGTCTCTTTGTCTTTTCACCTTCCCATTTGTTTTCCCTCATGGTCAGTATGCTTCCATTTATGAAGGCTTCCATTGCTCTTTAATTATAACATGGGTATAACAAAAGGTGCTGCTTCTCCCTGCTATGTTTTGACATTTTTAATTCAGCTGTAGGAGGCAATGGCAAATAGTGTTGAAAGCTCTTGTATGCCAGAATGCTTATCAAAATACCTCTTTATAGAAGTGGATGATTTCAGTTTTATTTTGGTAATATAAAGTGTCTTTTACTTATATATAAAATTTCATTTCAGCTTCAGCACATACATCAGAAATTGGATGTTTTAACACCGAATCAAAATATTTTACAATGTTTTAATTTTTCTAAATATTCTTTTTTATAGGTAGACTGTTACAGCAAACTGGAATACTTTTGAGCAGATTAAATTGAAAAAAAATCTGACCTGGATGTTCTTAAGGATTTTTATTACTTCTTTATGTAGAAAAAGAAAATTTTTTTTTTCGCCTCAGTTTTGTGTGTGCATATGTGAATTCTTGCATGAGATAGGGATATCATGATTTGTCAGCAGTCACTATGTTCTGTAATCTACTATTAATATATGGTGGCCAATGATGAATAGTGTTGAAAGCTTTGATATGCCACAGTACTTATAAAACCGAAAACATTTGGATATATGTGGATATATGCTGACTTTTGGTAATAAAATTTTGCATCAGGATGCTGAAACTGGTGCTTTTAACTTTCACAAGATGAAATGCATCCATGAGTGGCTGGCTGCTTTGAGTGTTCACTGTTGGATTTTCATATTCCGACATGCATGTATAGAAGAAAATCTGTATCATGTATGCTTTTCTCTCTGGTGGAGTTACAGCTCAAAGGAGCAGCCAAGGTCAGCAAGGGTTTATTAGTCAGTCTTTCCTAATGAGCTGTTCAGGCTTTTCAGCATTTCCATGTGGTGAACTGATGAAGGTCTCCCACCTTGTGGTTAATTATTGATACTAATCTTGCCTAACTTGAAATGTTTCAGTCTTTCGGCTGCTAAATGTATGGTTACACCACTGTGTGTGTACCGTGTGCCTTTATGAATCTTCTTCTTGGTTACTTTGTCCTCTTGAAGGAATTCTTGCTGTTCACTGCAGTCTCTCTGCGATGCAAGAGAGGAAAAAAATGTAAAGACTGAAAAAAAGCATAGAATTTATGAGAAAAAACAAGACTGAAAACTCCTAAGAAATTGTGTTAAAATATCTATTTCAGAACTCCTAAGGCTCCCAGACAATGGCAGCAACATTAAAGTTTGCATTTCCTAAAATAGTAAAATCCCAGCAGGAAAAAAATCTTCCTGTACTGAAAAATTTGCATAGCCAATGCTAGAGAAGGTAAAGTAGCAGACTAGGGAACAAAGGACAGGAGCAATAAAACAGTAACTTTCTACTGCAAGCAGGACTTAATCTCTTTGGAACAACTTGGCAATTGCATCTTCATTCAGAAAGGAAGCTTGGAATGATTCTTTATGTTGTATGAAGACACTCCCGAGTTCAGTGCTTAATTATGTTTTAAAAAGTTGCACATTACCATGTCTTCTATTAATTTCGTACTCTATAATCAAATTCTTGATGACATTTTAAGCATCTCTGATACTTATATGAAACAAAATTCTTCCCCTTCTTCTCCTCCATTAACTTCCTATTTTTCATATTTTTGATGCAATGCGTGCTTTTCATCCTTATTTTCCTTTAACAATATGTTTACATTGTGATTATTTTCTTATCAGGTAGCTTGAATATCCCAGAAGATTCTTCTTTCATTGTGTTGCGGTTTTTTTCAATATGGGCACTTGCCATATTGCCATTCTCTTATTTTCGATGCAATTTCACTGTTAGACTTGAACAGTTTGAGTAGTTTCATGTCAGCTGCAGAATGCTGTTAATTCCGCACATTGATCCAAGGATTCTCCTGTTTATTTAAGAAGTTAACACAGATCACGTTCCCTATATTGAAAACAGTGAAAATCTCTTTAACTCTGTTTCAGCACATGGACATGGCAGCACATCATTAAAATGTGCATAGAGCAGGACAATTTATAGCATTAAAACTTCAGCAAGACTGAGTTCCTGCTCAAATTTAGACGCATTACAAAACATTCTGCTTAATTAGGGCTAAAATGAAACTATTAAAATTCATGATAACCTGCTGCATTTTTCATAGTTTGAGAAAATTAATTTATCCCATCACCTTGCCTTGAGTAAATATGTTATGCACTCAGGAGAATAAAGTAGAGCACGTACTTTGAACAGGATGACATTTTATTTTCATAGGTATTGAAGACCTCTGTAACATAGGAAACAGTTGTCTACAAGAGAAATTATTGAAGTGTCATCATGGAATTATAAAATCCACTAAAAATTAAGTAGTATCAAAGTTACCATTTTGATTTTGAAAACATGTACCCCATGCTTGCTTGCCAAAATTATCTGTGCTTTGAAATTTACTACACCAGATATTGGTTGAAATCTAGCAGTTGTAAAGCATTTTTTCTGAATTAAATACATAATGTTCTTTCAATATAAAATTCTGGCTCTAATATTCCTGGGTTTAGAACAGGGACAAATATGTCATGGATGAACATTTTGCTGATATAGGGAAAATCTGTCTGTAATTGGAAGTTAAAATTTTTAAATGAAAACTGTTTTTTCTCATGTTCAGTAAAGACTAGATTTTAGCAGCTTCTGACTTTGCAAATCTAGTGATTATTGATTACATCTTCTGGTGTTGAACAAACTTTCAATTTCCACAAAGCTACCAAAGTTGTTATAAAATAACACTGGGTCAAAACTAAGTTCCATGGATCAATGGTTGCCACAAGTTACTCTTCGTTAGGTGGGGATCACCCTTCAAAGGATGCTTTCAGAATGAAAATCTGTCTCCTGACCCTCTTATTCGTGGTTAGGCAATGTGAAAGAAAACCCAGTGGAAAGCAAAGCAGACACCAAGAGCTGGACATGTATATGGGGATGTGAAAGGTATAATTTTAGGTAACAAATGGGGAGTAGAGATACTAGAACTGGCAGTCCTAGTAGCATGCAGTCTTGAGACACTACACTGGCAAGGTGAAGGACGAAAGAGGTAGCCTGGAAATTAGGATAGAAAACAGTAGGAGAAAGATGTGGGTCTGGGCATCACGATACAAGTTTTATTTATATGTGGGCAATTTTGTCCAGAATACGTATCCTGAAGTGAGTACAGTCCCTTCAGGATTTAATTTTACTTTTGTTGGTCATTGAGCGATACCGTCCCTTGCTTATTAATCAGGATTTTATCTGAATATAAGTAGTTTCATTACAGTTTTCTCTACTGTCATAAATTTTAATTTGTCAGGATGTTTAAGTATAAACTGGACTTTACAATATGTGTTAGGATAGGCGTGTAATCTTATTGTTCATAGACTGAGTTGCATATATGTTCAATCACAGTTCATTTTTATCTTTGCAACTATACATTGGATCCCAGAATCCCAGAATAGTTTTTTGTAAAAGAAGGTGTATCATGGTTGACTACTTGAGGAAAACTGACTAAAATGGCTTGTGACTCATCTTGCAGGAATTTTGTAGTTTGAGCAAGAGTAGAATCTGTTTTTCCAGGTCAGCATTATCATGCCTTTACTATACTAGTGTTGTGTCTCTTTTTGAGGGTCCATGCTTTGTTCTTATGTACCTTTCAACTTCAGCACACATAATGCAGAAGTCTTAAAAGCTTTCTGCTTTTTCATTATAAAGTTTTTAACTTTTGTGTGGAATATCTCCCATCATGTTCACTGAATGAGGTATTAGTTCAGTCGAAGAGAAAGTTTTCTGCGTAGCTGCACTACATGGAAACATTGATGGAAGGGGTAAAATTAAGATTGTTCTGATTGCTCCCTCTTGAGTAATGGACCAAGGCTGGTTTTTCTAAGAGATTTTCGTGTGCAATATTTTTTTCAAATTCTGTAATGGGAATGCCTAGAGTAGTACGGTGATGTCTTTTACAGAAATACAGGGTCATTTCCATAACTGATGTTATACTTCTGTTTATCCATGTAGAATTTCTTTTTGTTGTTTTGATTGCACGTGAGAACATTCCTTATTTTGGTGGAGAGGCTAATCATCTCTAAAAATTCTGACAACTTTTAGACAAAAACTATGTTCATTATGAAGAGCAAAAATTGTCAGTTTCTATAAGTGTAGATTTACTTTTTTTTATTCTCATGGCACTATTTGGCTGAATATTTCCTGTTGAGAAGTAGTATTCATTGCTACTCGTTATCCTTCTGTAGATACGTAACTTTATCTTTGGTTACTGTTTTCCATGTGCTTTACTAATAATGGTTTTTGCTTCAACTTTTACTTAAACCAAATAATTGGTTGCAACTTAGCAACATATATCATTGCTTTCCTCTATAGTTACAAAGCTTTGTTATAATGGCTTATTTTGTAGCCTGGTTGCCAAAGAAATTAGTTCTTTATACGGTGAAACAATGTTGACAGTAAACTCTCCTTTCCATCCCTCCCCAAAAGAAAAGGAAGAAAAGAGAAGAAAAACAAGGTTGCATTACAATTCTGGCAACATCAGCCACACTAATAAAATCAAATTCAATGTTGGTTTACGACTTTGAATTTATGTGACTGCACAAGATCAAAGGATTTGTATCCCACTGGACTGCAAGGTCTATAGTTCATGGCAAAAAACCTCATCAAAAAGAACATTTTAGTAGTAGGGCTTTTCATTTTAATCAGCCACAGTAATAAAAAAGCTGTTAGGTGTCCAAAAACATTCTCCCAAGATCAGAGACAACTTGCTCTCTACTACAATCAGTTTTCTTATTGGATCCATACTGCCTCTGTATTTTTTGTCACTGAAACTTCATCTTCAACTTGTTTTCAGCCATTTTTTGCATTGTTTTCACATTTTACATACCAAGTTTAAAATATGCCATATGTGTCAGTAAAAATAATTCATGTAATTTCCCTGGAAATTGAAAAATGCTGTAATTTTTCTCATGTAAATTATCATCAAAACAAATTATTAGTATAGAATTTTAATTATCTGTATACATTTCTACATACTGTATTTTAAAGTATTTTATTAGCAATATTTGGGGTTTTTTTTCTCCTTGCATATAATCTGAACTCCACCACAGAGAATAGGTATTAATATTTTTGTATCTATACACACACAGTAACAGAGGCTGTCCTAAAACTGAGGCAGCAGCTGCAACTGAGAAGCAGAGTAGAATGGTAAACTACAAAGTTTGGGATAGGAAAGGAATGTTTGTATTTTGCATGTTAACTGTTCATGGTCCTAGTTCAACAAAAGTTTGAAATTAATTTTTAGCTTATGGTGTGGTTTCATTGTTTTATTAGCTTTGCCTCAGAGAAGTTACTTGCAGTATATCATTTACATTTGTTGGTGTGTTGCATGCTGAATCACCTCATTCCATTCTGCAGAATTTAAATGTTTAGCAGAGGTTAACAATAGTTAGAGATTTTGCCAGTTAAATTGTCCACAAAATTACCAGTTTTCCTAGAAATTTATAGGTTGGTCTCAATTTAACTGGATACCCATTTTTTACATATTATGTAGGATTTATTTTCCCTAGCATAATCTATCTTACATTTAGGAAGAACCAACACATGGTCACTTTCTACAAGGATTGCTCCCTTTTGCATGGCATGACAGGTAGCTGCTGTGTACTTCTTTTTGGGAGATACTAGTGGATGTATTAATAACCTGAAATTTACCCCTTTAAGCATATGTCGTTAACAGTAGGCTTTTAAAAGTGCTATTTAGTCTAGGTTTTTAGAGCTTTTTTTTATCATTTGTCTCAGGGAATGATACTGTTTAGCAAACGTGATGTGGTAAGAAGTTAGTGAATCCAAGGCATTAATAATCTTCTGTTTGATATAAATCAGATACAAGAAGAATATAGATTCCAGTGAAATTTCTCTGTAGGCACAGAGATTCCACAGTAGAGTACATGACTTACTGGACGATGAAGTG
Source organism: Struthidea cinerea (assembly GCA_013397865.1). NCBI lineage: Eukaryota > Metazoa > Chordata > Aves > Passeriformes > Corcoracidae > Struthidea > Struthidea cinerea. The sequence continues at coordinate 1,483,420 of VZTI01004803.1, forward strand.
GACATAACAGGATCCATAAATGTGAAGTGTGCTGTGGTGTCCAATGGACATAATTAGAGAGATTTTTCCATATACTTGGATTCATAATTTTTGCAGGATCTTAAAAGATTATCAAGAAATTTCAAGGGCACATCAAGGGTTGTATCTGATTATTTCATTATTTCATTAAAAGTTATGGAGAAGTTATTTACCCTTTTTAAGTGGGTTGATCTGAGTAAAGTGACATGTATGTAGGACCGCTGTAGAAAAAGAACTAGAGATTAGCTGTTGTGAGCTGTGTATTGCATAACAAAATCCTCCAAGTGAATTAATTTGTGTAATCTGAAATGATTCTATAGTAGTTCTTAACTGGGAAAGGACTGAAGGAAGGATATGTGTATGGGCAGGAAGCAATACCTAGGTGAATGCTATTTGACAGAAACATTTACAGACCAGACACAAGGCAATCAAGATGATGAAAGCAAACTTTAAGGCAACCTGGAGATCACTCTATGAGGAGCATGGAAAAGAGCACAGAATATTAAGAGATAGTGGAAGGTCCACAAAGAGCTGCAAGAGAAGATGCTGGAGCTTAAAAGAGTATAGGACTGTGTGCAGCCCATTATGCAAGGGGCAGTTGTATCTTGTACAGAATAGTCTCTTAAAATACATGGTCCTGGTCAGAAAACATCTGCAGCGTCCTTGTCTCATAGATCTGCTTTGCATGGCTGTTCATACTCTTCTGATAATGATAAAAAGGGAGGTGTGTTTGTTACCTTATACTTAGGTGGTCACTGAAAGCTTATCACTAGCAAGAAAGAATCAGAATCACGGAGTCATAAAATAACCTGAGTTGTAGGGACCCTTGAGGGTCATCAAGTCCAACTGCTGGCCCTGCCTAGGACACCCAAGGATCACTCCCTGTGCCTGATTCAATTCCTGTTCCCAGTGTATTCTAGTGTCAGCAGACTTGATAAGCACAGTTGTGGATTTATTTCTAAACTCCTGGTACATATATATTATTAAAAAAAAGGCAAAGAAACCCCTCAGCTATTTCCTATTCATTGTCCTTATAGATCCACTAGACACAGTATGTACAAATGTACTGGCCAAAGGCTTGCAACTCTTCTGACACGCACTTCTTGTTGGAGACAGGAGCAGCCTTTGCAACTGGAAGGGTGTTAGCCTGGCTATTACTGATTTTGGCTCCTGGAAAATTGTGAAGAGGGTGAAGATAAAGATATAAAGAAGATATAGAAAGAATTGGATTGTTAAAGAATGGCATGTGATTTAGGAGAAGAGCATTTATAGTAGTTAAAAAAAAGTGAAGGGTGTCAACAAGCCTATAATGAATATAGCAATTTCGGTGACACATTTTCTATGTAGTATACAGTTGAATATGCGTAGAAGATGAAATAGGAAAGTTGAAGGGGAAAACAGCACTGGGAATTGCCAGGAAAGGAGTTAAGGGAACAAAACAAAGGGGTGATACAAGTGACTGTATAGAGGGAGGAGAGTGAAGAATAGCTGAAGATCTTAATAAATGTATTTTAACTCTGTATGCAGCACTGAGTCTGTACAAAAGCAGTATTTAAAATATGTTATAAATGCAGACTAATTCAGAAATGTCATGAGCATGTTCCTGGCTACATCCAGAATAGTTTTGACTGAAACTGAAACAGTGAATTGGAAGAATATTAGAAATATAAAAATATTAAAGAAAACATAAGAATATGTAAATTTAAATACTCCCTTTAAAAATTACATGCATTTGAATGTTTTTTCAGTAGTGAAAGCAGGTATCAGTCTGTTAATACCTTCAGTTTCTCATTTTTTATTTGTATTCAGAGAAGGGCAGTTTGCTGGTTTTGAAGTTTTTCTAACAAAGAATTGGAAAACCCCTGAAGTAACAGCAGATGGAGTACAAAACAGTGCATTTTTCAAAAGTAATTTTTCCTTAGATTGCCATTAAATATCTTTTATTGAGTGTATTGCTTTCTCATACACTCATTCAGTTGTTCATTTGCCTGTTTTTTTAGAAATATGATAAATATTTTCACAGTAAATATTTATTTTGTAAAACTTGAAGTGAATTGGCGCTTGAAATTTTATGTGATTTTTAAGTCATATTTAGTTCTATATATAATCATGCACTTGGTATTTAAAAGAAAAATTGTATGTTGCAGTATAAGTAGGTATATTTTAATTACGTGCTATGCTAATAATTTTGTACTCGAAAATTGCTGGCTATAAGACTCTATTTCTTTCTCAACTTCACAAATGCCAATTAAATAACTGAATATAAAAATATATATCTAGAAAAACATTGTTCTGTATACCTGATGTGGTCAAATTTCATCCCACTTTTGCTACATTTCCTCTATAAAGCTACGTATTTATTATTTTTAAATTGGAAGGAGAATTGGACTCTGTATGGATTGCCTACACAAATATTTAGAGATCTGGGAATGTTTGAGAATGGTCAGTCATTACTTTTTTACTGTGAGGTGTAGGAACAATCCTTACTGTGTGCCCTTGACAATGATGATGTTCTATATCTAACTGGTATGTTTGTTGATGTATTTGTTAGAGAGAAATTTTGATTTTTATGTTAACTGGCATGGGTTTAACTTTTTTTACCCTGTGGAGAAATCCTTTGCTAAATCTCTGATTGTTGTTAAAATTTAAAACAAATGTATGTTTTTTCAAGGACAGAGATTCAACAAAAAAGAGCTTCTTTTCCTTTGTCAACACAATAGAAGAATAAAAAGTGTGAACTCTTCCAAAAACTGAAGTTTAAATTACTTAGAATGAACAAAACCAAGAAGTTAGAGGCTCTCTGTGAAAAATTTGTTTTTCCTCTCTTTTCTATGCACACTACTTTGATGGCCAAAATACCATTAAGCAAAAAAGCTGTAAAGTCTGTAAAATAAGCTTTTCATTGGCAACTCAATAATTCATATCTTTTTTTTTTCTTTTTTTTTTTTTCCTTTCTCCTTTTTTAATATCCCTCCTCACTGGAACATTTCCACATCTAATAACTATATCCCTAGATACTTTGTGTCTTCTTTGTTCCCACTGTTTTAATTTTCATGGCTTGGCATAAGTAACTAATTAGATGTAACAATCACTGTATAAAAGTCAGAGAAGGGAATAAAATCGAGCTCACTTTCTCCCTAATACGTTATTTTTCCACTCTGATTAGAGTAAAAACTTGTAAAAGTGTGTGTTTCTCAGTTAAAGAAGAGGTCTGTCTCTGATATACCTAGAACAGCTTTGTTCATTAAATATGTGTCATTTTTGCACAGTCACTTTCCAGAGTAGAATTACACTGTAAATGCTAGTGAGAAAGTATTAGGCATTGGCTTTGGAGTATGAACTTGCTGGTTTCAAAGCAAAAGTTCTGCATATTGCTTGCTCTGAACAGTGTTTTAGAGAACTTTTTTTTATGTTTTAGTGTTAAAATTCTCAAGATCTTTTTTAATATTTATGATGCAAAAAAGTCTTGACTAATAACAAGTTAGGAACTGATTTTTGAATGTAGATTGCTGTAGAAATTTATACTTTCCTTGTATTCGTACATACACATTGTTCTACAGCTTTCACATCAGAGCAATTCTGTATCATGGTTAAAAAGTTTTTGTTCACATAAAATCACATTATATAAAGCAGTAACACAACAACAAATATACTTGAGCTGATTGCATTTAATTGACTAGATTGACTGTAATAAATGAGACTGTAATCTTTCTTTAACATATCAGAGCACAGAGAAAAGCTGTCACATTGGTATTGAGATTTGTCCGTGTTAATCTGCATTATCATTTCAAAGACACTTAGACAATCTGTTGGTTACATGACTGAGAGGATTTAGTCTTTTGCTTTTGTGGTTAATTTATGCTTTATCATCTGATAATGTAATGGTTAATAGCAGTATGGTACACTGATTGAATATTGGGAATTTTTCTTCCTTGAGCATATGCTTCATAATTTCCTGGGTCCCATGGGACCAAGGCTGAGTTGTTGGCATTGTCAGAAAATATATCTTGCCTTTTTTCTCTGTGTTGGGTGAAGTCACTTAACAGGTGCCAAAAGGAGGTCACTGGAGTCATACACCAGAGGGATGGGTGTATAGGGTTAAAACAGGAAGATGCTGGAAAGCCAATCCAAACACGCCTGTTGTTTTCCAGGTTACAGTGTATCTGTATTTTTGGATATTTGCATAATCTTCTTATATAATGTATTTTAGTAAGAGGGGTCTTTTTTCCTTTTTATTTTTAAGGGGTGGCTTTTATTTTATCCAGTAACAGAAGTAATTTTTAAGGAAGATATGAATACAGGCCTTCTAAGCTTATATATAAGTGTCTGTGTTCAAGGGGTCTGAGAGTCAGCCGAGATCATTTGCTTGGTGAGTTGATTTTACTCAAGGAAAATGGATCATGTCCATTTCAATGGCAGATACAGACAAATCTTGACGAATTAAAGAAACTGATTTGTAAGTGCAACTACACTAGTGAGGTCTGAAAAGCAAAATAGGCAAGAACCTTCTTTAGTCAGAATCAGAGATGCAAAAACTCTGAAACCTGCATTCCAAGCGTGAGCAGATTTGGAAGCAAAATACATTTTATCAAGGAGAAGGATAGACAGAACTGCCTGCTTATTCAACCTCTTCAAAATGGGTATTAGGTGGAAAAATGGAAGAAGAGGTACATTAGCCAGGAAGGCTAGTTTTAGAATTCAGAATAGAAAAGGGCATTTGACAACACTCAAGCTGAATCACCTCTTGCAAAGGAAACTTAAGGTTTCACTGAAAGTATTCTTCAGCAATAGAAACAGAAAGAAACCAAGGAAACAACGGGAGCATTATCCAGTAAGGGTGAGGTGGAGACAAAAGGCATTGTTGATTGAACCTAGAAAATTAAGACCAAATGAGCTGCCCCGAATTTCAATAGCAGTGATCGTGAACACAGGGACATAATTTCTCTTAAACTGAAAAGACACACAGCTTTTAGTACTGAATAAAGCACAAAGATTACTTTTTGCATATGACAATTCTTTTTATTGAGTTGACTCAATCAGTCTGTGATGTGCTGTCCTTCGCAGATCCTTTTCACTTAGAATTGCCATACCACTGATCAATCCCTTCTGTGGCTATGTATGCTGCAGCTCTCTTTCTTGAATTGTAGCATGTATTTTCAGACTGTTTCCGTGTCAGATAAAAGTATTGTGAATTCGAAATTTTAACAGTGTAATTCAGCTTAATAGCATAATATTCTTTGCCTATTTAATATTGACAATGAATGCAAGAAATATTGTACCAAAGTAAGGCAACTTTTTTCACTAACTCATTGCTGTATGGATTAGGTTTAAGATACTCAAGAGGTACTTTGATGATGGAAATCTGATTTCAGCACATTAAGGCTTTTTCTTTTAAGCTACCAGGATGAAGAGAAGATAGTAATAAGGCTTTATTGAAACATCCATGCCTCTAATATTGTATTTGTAACAGTAATCTGGAAAAAATATATCTCTGCTGTCATGGAAATTTAGGCCGTTCTATCAATGTTGTGTGTGTGTGTACAGGAGAGGGAGTAATATATCAACGGCTGACTGGCAAGAGTCACTGATACAATGAAAAGCCAGAGAACCTCAACAGACCAAGGCTTGAGGGCTTAATTTGATGCATTCTATGAAAGAGCAGATTCATGCTGCAAGAAAATGAAATGATCAGGGGAATAGAAATATGTTCCTTGCACTAGTTTATTTGGTGTTGAATGTAGCTATACAATCCAGATTTCTTCTGTGTGTTGTTGCTGGGAAGCAAGCAACCAGGCTTCTATACCAGTCAGCAAAGTGGCAAATGCAGTTTTCAAATGAAGAAAACTTATATCCTTTATATCTAAAGCTTGCAGATGAACATCTCCCACATTGTTCTTTATAGTGTCTTGCTTTCATTTTATGCAGAAATATACACAGAAATTTCCTTTGATAGGTTTCAAAATCTTCTGCCTGTCTTCAGAAATAAATCATGTTCATTCATGCATGGGGTGGCTTTCTAAGCTTTAGTTTCAGCTGCCTTCTCTTATCTTCTGCTCCTCCAGCCCTCTTCCCCCAACTTCCCTCCCTCAGATATCTTGTTTTCTGCTGTAATTTTTTTCCATTTCATCTTGCTTAAAATAGTTGTGACCAAATTATTATAGTCTGATGATGTTTGCTGTCCATTTCATTCATCATGTGACTTCAGAGCCTTTCATCTCATTTTAAGAAATATTTTGCAGGAAGCAGACCTTTATTAAGAATATGTATGTATTATTTATATATATATATATAAAAAATAGTACATATTAATATTCATATTCTTGACACTTTTGTTGAAAATATTATCATAGGTATATAAGATGAATAGGTTTCAATATTACTTAATCTTACTTTGGTGAATAAGGCTTACTCTGAGATGAAAAGTCATTAAAATAAAATGTTGTTTTATTACTTATTACTAAGTATAAGTAATACTTATTTTTTGTAATTAGTAATGCTTAGTAATTTTAGCTGTAATTCTTGTTTATGGGGGTTTTTTAAGTAATGGAAAATAGTTCTGAAAATGTGAAAGTTTAATGCTTTTTCTTGCTTTTTGTTCTATCAACTCAAATATAATTTTCACTTTAAACTACCTATTGTATATTGTAAATTAAAGACTGGAGATCTGTATTTGGAAAGGCTTATAATACTAACACAGTTGCTTTTCTGCCCATTTAAATGTAATAAATAGTTTTGTTAGATACTGTGCTTGTTTTATGGTGTGTTTTTAAGGTGGCTTCAGATTTACTGCTGGGAAAATCTCTAACGTTCAAAGTAAATTGTTCTATGAGGGAGTGTTTGATGTCCAATGGGAGCAAAGTGCTATGATTAAAAAAAAAAAAAAAAAACAGAAAAAATCCAAAAAAAACCAGTTAAATTCCTTAAGGCAAACTTACTTCATTACCTCATTTATGGATCAGTATGCCAAGTTTAAAAAGAAAAAGAATTTCTCTGGAGCAATTCAAAAGGCAGAAGATCTTGTGATAGTTGAATTGAACTAATAATAAAGCTGAGCGCCAATAGAGTAATAGCAGGAAAAGGAAAAAAGCTAGGCAAATGTATTGTGTTGTACATATTTGTCTTGAGTCTTTTATAAAACTAATAGAAATTGGATTGTTTCCAATGCAGATCTCTGATTCTCTTTGTAAGACTTTAAACTTGATTTCCCACCTTTACACTTGCCAGTGTAAAGAAACATTTCGTACCCAGTATTTTCAGATTGTTTACTTTGGGTTTTATCTTAAGAAATTGATTAGAATTCAAGCTGATCATACTCCTGTAAGAAATAACATACCTTGTTTGCATATCTAGTCAAGCTTCATTTTAAAATATAAAATCACATTATATTACACTTTATTTGCCTTACTGAGCTACACATGTATGACTTGACGCATATTAGTTAATGCTGTAAACTAGTAGCTCTGACCTGCTACTCAAATTGGAATGGTAAGTAGGAAGTGCTGTGTTGCCATTTCTGACAAGCACTGTGTGGCAATTTCAGGTGTAAATTGCTGTGCCTGTAGGAATTTGGGAGAATCACAGTTCATTAGCTGTTTCTGTTGGAAGGTCGGCTTCCCTTTGGTAGCGGGATCCTAAAAGAACCATGAAAAACTCTCTTTCAGGAGTCACTGCCTTGCAAAGAATCATGGTAACATCAGCCAGCTGCCTGATAGTATCATGGCATAACAGAAAATAACTTGTAGGGACCTAATAACCTGGAATAGCAGTATTGGATTGTATTGGATTATTTAAAGGAGATATTTCTGTGCCAAGTATTATGTATCTTTCTGACATATGGTAAGAAAAGTGGGGTTTTTTCCTTCCTTGCTTACTTACTTACTTATTCAGTGAAATCCTCTTGATTCTCTTGGTTCTAATATTTATTTTCCTGAGATGTAGATTAAAATATATCTGGAAGAACTGAAATTTTAATCTAATAGTAAAGATAAACTTGAAGAATTTATGTGTACCTCTGTGAATTTTATTGATGATAACGCTTAATAGATTGAGAAATTATTTTGTTTATGTAATGTTTTTGTCTTGAATGCATTTCAACTTCTGTTGTGTTTAATCTATTTTTTACTTCTAACATGTCATCTCTCTTATGAAATGAAATAAGCAATAAACTCATGTCATTAAATAGAATAACATTTGGAAAAGGTACATTTTTTCCATAATATACCATTCATTATTGCATTCAATTAAAAATCGGTAAGTCTGCTTACAGATAACGTACAGCTTAGAATTTGCCCAAATCGATGTTCTGGATTTTTACTTACAAAATATGTTTTGTTGAAATGCACCCTGCTTACATTTCTTTATTAGTAACTGTCCAATTATGTAACAGCTTGCAATAAAACCATTTAGAACTGGGAAAGGGAAGTATTTCTCTCTTTGCTTAATGTAAGAACATAGTTTAAATGTGAAGATTTTTAATAGACTACATAACAAACAATTCAGAAAAATATTTGCACTAAGGGTTTTTTTTTCTTGTTGCTCTGCAGTCTCAGTTTGAACTCAGGGTATTCCATATTCGTGGAGAACATGCTGTATCAACTGCTCAGCTTGAGGAAACCATTGCACTTCTGAAGAATGAACTTGATAATAAGTTAAACAGAAGAAATGAAAAAGCAAAGGATATTGGTGTTTCTACTGAAGATGATAACCCACCAAAGGCATACCGAAATGTGTGTATACAGACTGACAGAGAAACTTTCATAAAGCCCAGTGAAGAAGAAAACAGAGCTGTGAAAAATAACCAAATAGTACCCAAAAAGCTTAATATTTCTTCTTTGACACATAGTATATCTGCCCAAAGTGAAAATAAGGACAATTACAATGTGCAGTCATCAGAAAGTGTCTTGTCTTGTCAAACAAAACAAATGCAGCCTCCTCCTCCTCCACCACCACCACCACCTCCTCCTCCTCCCCTTCCTGATTCTTCACTGTCATCTTTAGTTCCTCCACCACCACCTTTGCCAATGAGTCCGACTTCAATGACATCTCAGTTTGGATCTGGTCCTCCACTGCCACCTCCACTTCCTGAAGGCTGTAGGAATTTTCAAGCACCACCACCAGCACCACCGCTTCCAGGGCTGGGACCTCCTGTTCCGCCTCCACTGCCTGGCTCTGGGTTACCTCCACCCCCTCCACCTCCTGGGCCCGGGTTCTTCTTTAATAGCACTTTATCTTCAAACCGAGGTCCTCGAAAACCTGCCATTGAACCTGGCCGTCCCATGAAGCCTTTGTACTGGACACGAATACAATTGCAAGATAACAGGTAAAATATATTTACGTGGACTTAGGTTTGCTCCTTATAGGTCATGGTGCAAGGATGGGTATACTATTCAAGACTTAATAACAAAAAGTTAACAGTGTAGGAATGTATAACAAAATCAGTGTGGAGACGTGGAATTTACACACTTTCAGAAAAAAACTGAGTCAGTTCTAGAAGTCTGAAAATCATAAGTTGTTTTAAAATACTACATTTAAATTAAAATTACATGCATTATAAATGAAAATTTTTTGCATTGTAACAAAAAGATGGGTTTTGGGTTTTTTTTCCCCCCATAATTCAAGCACTGCATGGATAACCATAGTGTCAGGGTGCTTCCCAGATTTAGCACTAAAAACACTAAAAAATAAAATGATAGCCAAGAGATTAGAAAGATTTTTTTTTTCTTATAATTAAGTCTGAGTTAGAATTAGAATTGAAATGTTAAAGTTTGGTCAGCTGAGAACTTAGTTTCATTTTTGCTTTCCAGTCACTTCATGTGGTCCTATCTTCAGAGAACTATGTTATGTCATCCTTGATGATTCCAGTTCTAGAAGCTGGAAACAGTTAAACTGGAACCTAACCTCTGTGTATAATTCTGTCAGAGCAGGAAGAGTACAGCATATGTATAAACACAGGCAGCTCAGCAACCTCTATAGCATGAAGTGTCCATTATGGACAAGTCTCAGTACTGATGGAGACCTCTACAGCTTTAAAAAAAGTAGATATAAAATTAATAAAAAATCTCCCATCTTTCTGTGATTTAGTGCAGGGATAAAATCCTAGATGTGCTTGAGAGAGGGATGCCATCCAGAGGGACCTTGATATGCTTGAGTAGTGGGACTGCAAACAAGGCCAAGTGCAAGGTCTTGCACCTGAGTTGAGGCAACTCCCAATATCAATAGAATCTGTGGAATAGAGGAGATAGATGGAATGTAAGGAGGAAATTCTTTACTGTGAGAGTGGTGAGGCACTGAAAGGTTTCCCAGAGGAGCTGTAGATGCCTCTGTCCTGGAAGTGTTCAAGGCCAGATTGGATAGGGCCCTGTGCAGCCCGGTCTAGTGGAGGTTGTCCCTGCCCATGGCAGGGGGTTGGAATGAGATGATCTTCAAGGTTCTTTCAACCCAGGTCACTCTACTGTTCTATAAGAGTATTTTAGTAGTGTATTCTGTTGTACCAAATCCAAAGTTACTACGAAATACACTGTTTCATCGATTAGTTTGTAAGTGGTCATTTGGTAAACCGGCATAAATAAACAATTTTTGGACAGGTTTTTTTAAATGATCCTACAGTCTTTGTTTATGCTACCCATTTATTTAGCTGCCAGGAGAAAAGCAGTTCTCCCACTTTCACTTTCTGGGCCAGCACGAATGCCTTACTGCCAAAGTGGAATGTGGATTCAAGCGCTACTCAGCTGCTCTTTTGGATTTGAGATCCTAGCTTTCCTTCTTGTGTTTATTACTGTAATATAGAGCTCATTAAGAGGGATGGCTCAAAAAGGATTTTTGGGGGATGCTTAAGTGACACAGACTATTTTATTTTGATGAGGAGTTGTTCATTAATTCAGGTCCTGCATTAATGCTAGTAATGAAATTACATTATTATTTTGACCTTAAAGTTCAAATCATTATTTTCTGTGTTCAAAATTATGTTAGCCTAGCAGCAGTTACCAAGATGTTAAGTTTAAACATTTTAATAAGTTAAATTATATTACTATATATGGTTTACAGTCATAACACGTCATAATATTGTAGGTGTTATACAGTATATATACACAGTATTTACATATTGTGTTATATACTGTGACTACATTATATATTTTAGTATATTATGAATTATTAGAAATTATTGTTATATCTTATAATGATTTTATAGAAATTATTTATTTAAATTATTTGCTATTATTATTAATATTTTATTTTTAGGTTTCTCTATTCTATTTAAACACTGTTAAAGTAAATGTCTGCAGTTAAGTGGATTTAAGTATGAGTTTTATTTTACTTTACAGCTCTGAATTTATTTTGATGAGGAAGTACCCTTATTCTGGTATAATAAAACACTGTAAGGTGTTAATATTTTATATAAAATACTTGGCAGGAACAAAGAAATTAATGAAATGTCAGTTGTATACTCTTAGTTTTTCAGAATTAAAAGCACTGAAATATTTTGGAGCAGGAAGCTTGAACGTTTTGGTTTTACTTTCCCAGTATTACTTCAGCATAATTGTTTCATACTGAATAAATAGTTGGTCCATAAGTAAACTTTATTGTAATTCTTCCCATTGAATCATGAAATCAAAGTTTTCTTTCTGCAATAGTGCTTGTTCACCAAGCTTTTGCAAGGTAATTCATAGCATTCTGATGAACTACTGGTCACCAGATGTAATGGTCCAGCATTTTCATGGTCTGTATTAGAACTGGAAACTCCTTCAGGGATCTGCTGCTCAGATCAGAAGCTGTCCAGGACTTCTTGTTGCAGAGCCAGAAAGAATCCTTCATTCTTCAGTATTTCTGACACGACAACTAATATCAGGAAGAGTGAAGCTGTGGAGCTCTAAGCATGTCCTGTGACACAGAATATGCTGCATCAGCAGATTCAGATAGAAAAAAATAGAGTTCCTTAAACATTCATGATAGTAGACAGTTGAGTATTAAGTTGAAAAAAAATCCTAAATTTGAAAAAAAGAAAAAATCGATTTCTTTCAAATTGGTAGGTTTTACATTTTGTTGCACATAACATCTATGTTTAGTAACATCAGCCATTTGTATTTTATTGTGGTTTTCATCACTTTTTTAAAACTGCAAATAATTTCACTGCCTTTTAGTGACACCTGCTGGAAGAACTGTTCCCACCTTCTACTTAGACCAGAACACGCAAAAGTTTTGTCCCACATGTTTTCCTGAAACATTGAAATTTTGAAACAAAGCCCTTTCAGAATTGATGTACAGTGTTTGTAGCACTACATATTATTTTCCCCTAATCCAGATAAAACTAAAGGATTGTTTAAACAAGCTCCCAACTGATCCAAAACTAAATCTGGTCTTGGAAGGCAAAAAAAGAAGGAAAGATAATCCACATTTAAAATTTACAGTTGGTTGAATGAAGAAGAATAGTGGCTAGTCTCCCAAAATATAAGCCACATAATTACTCTAGTTTCTCAGAACTGCAACAAGGATAAAAATGAGCATACAACATCTGTGGATGACATGAAGTAAATCAAGTCCTATACAAATTACCCCAAATGCTCTTAAAAGATGCTTGAATAAAGTTTGTTCACTATTTGTTGATACTGTTTATTTTTGAAGGTCTAAATAGATTACTGGGAATTTCTCAAAAAAGCTGCCGTTGAAATAGTCCTAATCCTAGTTGAAGTGGCAGAAATCTCTTGAGATGTATTTGCACAAGCTGCAGTTGTTGGACGAAGAACTGTACAGTATGAATGGTGCATTTTGACAGTCTAGCAGGCACGGGCTAAATCGCTGAAACTAATGACTAAAACTAGTAGCAAAACTTTTTGACTCCTTACAAGACCAAGATATAGGGAAGGAATGCTCTTCGTGTTGCTTTGAGTTTAAATCTATCATGGATTTTCATCTATTATGGTTTCTCATAAATGTTTAGAAATTTTATTATTACCTTTCCCTTTATAGGAAAACTGCTATGCCAACATTATGGGAATCACTGGAAGAACCTGATATACTTGACACTACCGAGTTTGAATATTTATTCTCCAAAGACACCACTCAGGAAAAAAGAAAACCGTTATCAGAGACTTATGAAAAGAAAACCAAGGCCAAAAAGGTATTTATTGGTTTTTTGTTTGTCTTTTTTTTGTGTGTTACTGTTTAGTCTTTCATTTTGAGAAAACTCCCTTTTAATTTTTGGATTTTTTGTGAATGAGCAAGCAAGCAAACTATGGATTGCTGATTCAGTCTCAATTCTCTTGATTGAGAATGCGGGGCTATTATTTGCCTTGGAAGATGTTTTGCCTTTTATAATGAAAGTTCCACATCCCAGTGAAGCAGAAGAAATACTGTGTAGAAGAACAGATTTAAAGTTCTAATTCATATCTGCAAGTGCCAGTGTTTCAGGGCATTAACTGCCCTTGTGCTGATTTATAATTAATGTCATTAGTTAACTGTCATTAGTTAACTCTAGCAAACCTCTCTTTCACTGAGATTGATTTTATTGGAAAAAAAATTTAAAGCACCATTTTGAATAAGGAATGCCAAATTTTTTTTTGTCCAGTATAGCTAAGGAATTGTGTCAGGAAGGGACAGGACAATCATGTCTTTAATGGCCAAAGCTACATGCAGTAGCTGTGTCATTGCCGTAGCGCCGATATTGTCTGCTTCAGGTGTGATCCATTACAGAGGGAGCTGGCACTTGCCAATTGGGATGTGCAGATAAGAAAAAGAAATGGCATTAGTAGTATTTGCTGCCAGAAAAATTCTAGGCTGAATAATAATCAGTGCTGTTTTCCTAAACCAGTGTGATTACACTGGTTACTGTGTAGTGATTACATCACTACACAGTGTGATCAGAAACTACTGAAACATTTATTATGTTTTAAATCTCTTTGAGTTTACCTGCTTGGAACCACAAGAGGGCACTTTGCATGTGAGCTGTGCTTGCTACCTTCAATTTTATAATACATAGAATGCAAAACACGTATGCATATTGGTGCTTTCAGATCTTTCAAAACGTCTTTGATCATAAATTCCCTGTATTGTGTCTTAATGCAACAGCTAATGAAAAGTATCAGTAAGGCTAGAGAATTTATAGAATTCAAATTCATGCGATGCAAAAAGTAAAAAATTAGAAATGGGGCCTGGATGGGGACATGCTGGCATTTTTAAATACACACCAAAGAAATAATTGTTACAGTCTTTCAAATATTACACTGAAGTTGGACATCAACATCTTTGTGAAAAATACTTTGAGATACTTTACTTGACAAATACTTGAAGTAAATGTGATATGTAGCAGCAGTTGTATGCATAAATTGGATTAGTTCACATATCTTGTGCCTTCTTTCTAATATTTATGTTTACGTTTCATTAACTTACCTTTTTCAGAAAGAATTATGTAATAGGAAATACAGGTTTCTAAAGAACTTTGAAGAATGTAATCATTGTAATTTTAATGGAGAATTAATTTGCACAAATAGTTGCCTTTTTATTTCAAAATCTCAGTAGTTAAGGGAGTATATCTACTTCTCCAAGGGGGTGACAGCAAACTAGGTATAGAATTAGGGCTGTATACTGAAAGATGAAATTGTGTTTTTCCTTGCTGCTTTGTAAAGTAACTTCTTTGTTTGAGCAGCATGATTTTTTTAATGATCTCTCTTGGCTTATCCAAAATTGAATTGGATAATACTTCTCGAACATATTGGTATAATAGTATGTATTATTTCTTGTGAGCAACCAATGTGTTTTCATACAACGACATCTTTTTTTTATTTCTATCACTGTTTTAATTATTCTGCTTTGTTGTTAAAGGTAAACTTACTATTTTAAGACAATGGATATATTTACTGAAATTAATGAAATGAAAGAGGTTCCTTTAAAGTACTGTATGAAAATACAAAAATAAATTCCCTAAGAGATAAATTCAGAATTACATCTATTGCTATGTCTTTAGTTTGGTAAACTGATGGGATTGTGATCATGGCCTTACAAACCATGGGAATTGTAGGGTTTTCCATGAGAATTTAGAAAACTTGTGATCAGTAATGTGAAACATTCCATCATTTGGTCAATATAAAAATTAAAAATAAACCACTTATAGAATTCAAAGAAAATTTTAATTGCGTACAGAAGCATTTTCTTTTAGTATATCCTGTCTTTTCACCTTTCTTCGTTAAATGTCTCATAGTAGCAGCTGAGTGTTTTTACAGACAGTTGGCCCTCTTAGATGGTCCTGTGTTTTTCTTTGTCTCTCTGAAAGCCTCTGCAGTCTGGCTCCAGTGGATCAATCTTGGTGGGCTGCAAACAATACAGTAGGAGAGGGGCATTTTATTTTCTTACAAGAGGGTTTATTAGTAGATAATAACAGAGAGCTCCTGTAGATCAATATAAAGCTGTCAGTTTGGCTGGTTTAATTTCTCGTTTCTCATGCTTTTTCTTGGCTCTCAAACTTTCTTGCCTTTTTTCTAACAATGATATCTACTAGGGTTTTAGCAAGAATCTTTTTCTTTCCTTCAGTACATAAATTTCTGCTTGTCTGGTCTTAAAAATCGTACCAGTGTCACATTATAGGGGATTGTATAGTCTGGATAAAGATGCTTTCAACAGACATTAAGAAACACTTATGAATCTTACGAGGCTCATCATATATTGCAGCTTTAGCTGATGCCGTGTCATTATGTACTTATTTGTATGTTCCTTTTTCATGTTCTCTAAAAGAGCCTTCCAGAACAAGATAGAAGTACAGTGTTAAAATCTTGAGTTGTAGTTTGTGTTTGAAATAGTTAAGCTGTTTTATTTAATGATGCCTGTTAAGACTGACCCATTCATTGCATTAAACCTCTTCTCTGCACAAACTGTGCCCTATTTCATACCATCTTATACAAATTAAGTTCAGCCTCCTTGGTATTTAGAAAAATTACAGACCAATAGATGGTGCAGGTCTGCTTATTAAAACATGATTCAATACTTTGCTCCTTGAATGACAATTACATCAGTGCCTCCCTCGCAGTCAAGTTCCTTTTTCAATTGGAAGTAAGATTTTATCTTTTGAATTAGAGGATAATTGTTTCTCATTTAACTCCTTTGCAGTTCCAAATAAAACAATATTATTCAGTTTATTCTCAGAATTATTGGTTCTGTGAAACCAGTTGGAATAATCTGTATGCTTAGGCCGTGAAATGAATGCTTCTGTGGAAAGCCTATAGAAATTTCAGTTTGTTCTGTTCTTACCCACTTTTCCACATAGTAGATGCTGTGTGGCAACACAGATTAAAAAATTCACCATATGCTGTGCTTTTTTTGCTTACAGCTGATAGACACCTGCCATTTTCAGCCAGAAATGTCTAAATGTTGTCCTGCATAGGCTGTACCAGGTGAGGTTTAGGTTGACATTAGGAAGGATTTATTCACTGAAAGGGTGTTTAGCCATTGGAATGGATTCTCCAGGGAGGTGACAGAGTCACAGTCCCTGGAGGTGTTTGAGGGAAGACTGGCTGTGGCACTCAGTGCCATGGTCCTTTTGACATAGTGGTGTTCAGTCATAGGCTTGACTTGATGTCAGAAGTCTTTTGCAACCTAATTGATTCTGTGATTCTATATAAATGGAATGGCTGGTCTATTTTCCAGTACCATTTGGCAAGTTACGCTCAGAAAGGAAACTTCTGAGTATACATTCATATTATATACATATTTATACTCATATATTATATAATTACAATATAATATATAGCCTATAAAATTAATATTTATAGTATGGAATATATTTCTGTTCATACATATATGTACACTTGCTGTCAAAATAGGAGAATACACTGAGAGCTCTCTGGACTTCTCTGCTGGTTGTAGTTACCTTGGTATTTTCACTTACTTCTTGGATAGCAGAATACAAACTCTGCAGCCACCACCTATTTGCAAGAGGCTTCAAATGTACTGAAGTAGATACTTCAGAAGGCTTTCATGTATCTGAGATCTGGTCTGAAAGACAAACATAAGCACAAAGCTAATGCAATTGACCACAAGGTTAATATGGTTACAGATACATAGCTACCTGAAAAATAAGATGGGGTATAGCTGACTAACTGACTGGTAATAGTTTAGCAGAAAGAGTCTTGGCGTTACAATGGCTCACAAGAGGAACATGAATTGTCAAATTGTGGTACTACTAAAAATGAAAAGCAGAACTCTGATAGATAAAGAAATAATTGCTTGCAAGACACTCAGCCATGTCTCAGTTAAGAACTGCATCTAGATTTAGGCACTACAACTCTTCATTAAAAATTTGCTAACTAAAGAGTCAAGAAGAGGGGGAATGATGAAAAGTGAAGTAGTCTCTAAGGAAAGAATCAAATTATTATGTTTGTTTAGTCTAGAAAGGAGAAAGTTGATTGAGACACACAGTATAAGTGTAATCAAGTGCATGCAGCTGCTGCAAAGAAAAATTATGAAAAGCTTTCTAAGAGCAAGGATGCCAAA
This sequence comes from Struthidea cinerea, assembly GCA_013397865.1. Classification (NCBI taxonomy): domain Eukaryota; kingdom Metazoa; phylum Chordata; class Aves; order Passeriformes; family Corcoracidae; genus Struthidea; species Struthidea cinerea. The sequence continues at coordinate 1,500,913 of VZTI01004803.1, forward strand.
GGAATGCAGAAAAATTTTGGCTAGGGAAATTGTGTTTCTGCATTTGGAGATCTTTAGGAAAGTTTGTTTAGAATGGTACACATATAATTGATACTGTCTTGAAGTGCAGAAATGCTGTAGATGGCATCTTGAGTGCCTTTTCAACATCTTGACACTGTTAATCAATTAAAAGACATAAAGTCCACTTTCTGTCCATTGTCCTATGGATTGAAACAACTGGCTATACTTTTTTCAAGAGTGGAAACACTTTCCTGATTCCCAAATTTGTTGCATTCATGCCAGACAAAAATGGTTTATTGAGTTACATTGAGTTCTGGAGGCTTCTGACAAGTATGTGGGGAAGAAAGGAAGGGAAATTAAGAATCTAAGCAGCAATGATAATACAGCTTCTTAAAGGACTGCAGAGAAGGTGATTTTACTATTTTTAGAAATATAATAACTTATTTTTGAAAAATATAGTACATTCTATACCCTCTGAAATAATTCAGGAAACTCTTGTTCTTGTGCATTTATCTTCTCTGCATGTATACAATCTTTTATTCAATGTTCTGCAGTATTATGTAGATAATGATAAAAATTAGTATTCTGGGGGTTTGATATTATGTCTTGATAAAAGAATTCATTTTTTTCTGTTTGGGAAAATTTACTGGCTAGATGAATATATTACTTATGTCCCATTATTAGAGCAAAATACTATGCAATATATTTAAATATTAAAAATATAATTCTTCTTTCATAAAAATGTTTTTGAATTAAGACTAGATGCATTATAATCTTATATGAAGTAATGTAGTGCACTAAATGTTTGGAGCTGATGTCCATGAAATGGAAAAGAGATGATTACCGACTTTCCCAGAGACTCTAGGTGGATAAATAATCTATGGAAGGAGTGGGATTTATTTCATAGCTATTTTATAGTTCTGAAGTGGTTGAATCTGCAACAGGAAAAGTTGAAATTACTGGGAAAAAACAAAAGCCCATTAGAACCTGAATATGAATCAAATAAATTTCTCTCTGGTTTTGGCTAATTCAGTTAGCATAATCTAAATGTGTAAGTTACTGGTATGGTGTGGCTTGCTAATACCCACTGAATCTAGAACTTTCTATGCCATGTAAAGTGTTGTGGTCTTTAGTTAAGCTTTTTCAAGTGCATGTAGGTCATCCCATTTTCAATATTACTTAGAAGTTGCAGCTTCTTGGAAATCAAGAAAGAGAAGGACTAGATCCACCAGTTTATTTTAGTTCATAAGTTTAGTTTAGGTGTTGATTCTGTTGAACATTTAGACTTTAAATCTTTTTTTAAACCTTTTTTTAACTCCTATATTTAAAGCATCACTGACATGCTTTTGAAAGTGCTATTGTTAATCTTGACTATGTTCATCATCATTTCTATACTTTCTTATGCATAGATTTCAGATGTAGCATTCTAGACTTACGATTTCTGCACCTATTCTCTTTTCAACTAACGTTAAAATATTTGCCTAGGAATGTATGTTCTATTTAGTAAAAGAAATTGTAAGTTACATTTATGAAAATTTAAATGGGTTGCAACTATGAAGTTTGTTGTAACAAAAATATTCAACTATAAGTAGATTCTCCACAGTACCAGTAAGGTCCATAACTGCTTATGGAAACAAGGAAAACTGAAAACAATGAGCATTAAAAATATAACCTCATTTTTTGGAAAATAAAACCAACCAAAAGCCCAAACGCTATAATTGTTTTTGAAAGAACTCAGCTTTTATAGATATGAATATAATCTGAGGGATCTAACCCCTTCTCACACTCTGAAAGTCATCTATAGATATTTTTATGTCAGATGAAGGACTGAAGTGTTACATGCAGACAATTTTGCTATCATTCATTCTATGTTAAAATTTCTTATCTGTACATATCCATGCCAGATTTGTAGCTGATGGGCACATGTAATTGTTTCAAGCCATAGTTTCTCCTTTCCCTGTTAAATTTGCAGAACCAACATTATTTTATTACCAAGTAGGAGAAGGGCAGAATTAGGACATATATTTTGGAATTAAATAAAAGACATTATTCATTATGTATTAAGCTATGATACTCTGTAATCTTGAAAAATAGGTTATTTAGAAAAGAAGATTCCTTTGCTGCAATTTTTTCCATGTGTTTTGTAGCTTAATTGCTAGACTTAACACATACTTTGAAGTTGTGTTAGTTTTTCCAATATATTTGAGCACTTGTTAGTAATTTATCCTCAAAATCTCAAGTATTTTCTATACTTCTTCAAGAAACAGGATAGTTGGATATTTGTGATGCCACTCTGTCTTCATCTTATCAAAAAAATGAGTAAATGTCAAGTAATTTGTGTCAGGTGTATGCTCCAAATGAAAGTCCATCAATCATTTTTGGCCCTTTAGTGCAATGATTATCATTTCAAAGATGCAGGAGGACATTAAAGATAATGGCTTTTCTGTTGTCTATTATCTCTAACAGACTTCACATAATTATTAACATGTGTTCTCATTTACAAAGAGTGTCAATATTTTGAGTGAATTGCATTTTTTTAACTGAAAGGGATGTGTCTGTCAGCAAGTTTTTTGTCCATCTAACTAAATGAGAAATTACAATTAATGAATTTTGTGTTTCCACAAGAAGGGCAGATATTGCAGAAAATGTTGGAAGCTTTGCAGGATTGAAACACAATGACTGTCTTCAGCTGTCTGCATAAGATAATAAACAGTGTTCAAACTTAAGCAGAAGTGGTAAAATGCTAGTGCATGCTCTTCCGAGGCACTCTCACTTTCTTTTTATATTTTGTGCTGTGCTGAGGAAAATAACTGGCGTTCCTTGTTTATCACGAAGCCCTGAGGTCACCTAGAATATAGAAATTACCCATAGAGTGAATATCTGTTTTGTAGTATGTCTTATTTTTACAGTTCTGATAGGAGTAAAGATACTGAAATAAGTTTCTTATTAGCTTTCTTTCATACCTCCTGTTCCAACCTAATAAACTGCCATTTGTGTGTTTTTTAGAAAAAGGCTAGAAGTAGTAGAGTTTTCAAGCTAATACAATTGTAAATAGACTTTTAAAAATATAAAGCTATGGTTCATCCATGTTAAGGAAAACACAGTTAAACTTGGCTCTCACTTGAGTAGGAATATGAGAGATGATGTCTAGTCTTAAGCTTCTGAAATTTCATTGGTAACTTATGGAGTGTTTATGCACAATGGCATGAGGGACATAATTTGGCTTCTTGTGCAGGATATTCTTCCTGTGTTTGAGCAGGGTTTCATCAATCTACTCATGGGTCCAGGCTGTTGATTTGCTGTAAAAGTTAGTGAGTGGGAATGGAGGGAAATGCTGTGATATGCAGGACAGCTTTTTAGCTTATGGCTTTTCTCAATAAATTTAAATATTATGGAAAGAATCCATGCACCACCAGGAGGAAGGATTTAGCTTTTAATCTCTTCAGATTTCAGCACCAGTAAGTGTCCTGGACAGAATGTAGACATTGCAGTTAGACAAAACAGTAAAGTCTGTTGTATAGTATTTAGTGAAATACATTTCTGGCTACATTAGAGAAACACCTTCTAATGGGAATGACAGAATTATTTATTAGTGTATTCAAGCTTTGGTATATCTTAACTTTTAAAGTAGATGATAAAGATTTGAAAGATATAGATGAAACACTTGTGTACAGCAAATCATCTAACTTAATTACACTAAAAAATTGTCAGGGGAGAAAACACAAAAAGCAAATAATACTGTGGATCAGTGAAGTAAATGAATTATCACCAGCAGTCACAATTTTGTCACTAAGCCAGAAGATGCTGCATCCATTACAACAAGACATTCATCGTCTGGAGAAGCAAGAGGCAGCTGGCAAACCCCCCCAGCTGGTATAGCAGCATCAGCTGGCGTCAGCTGGGTTTTAGCTGCTTACCTGTCACTGCCAGCTACAAGCAAGTCCCAATATGCTGAGAGGTGATCAGTGATTTGTCTTTTAAAAGCATAGACTAAATAGTTCAATGCAGTCTTTACAAACTTTCTTTTTATTTGCCTTATGTTTTTACTGAACTGAAAAAGTGCTGATTTTGTTCATGCCTCCTTTCTTTTGGAATTCACACACGTATGTAATTCCCCCTTAGTGACTTCAACAGAATAACCATAATTTGGGACAAAATTAGTACCTTTGAAAATTAGTTCTCTGTTTTACTACTGACTATATATTTTACCTGCAAAATATTGCAAGTTACACATTAATTCTAAAAATCTATGAGAAAAGTCCGGTATAATACTTAGCATTATAACTATGGGTTTGAAGTAGTTTTATGCTCAATTGGAGCTATTCTGTTGTCATGGTCTTCCATTTTTGCTCACTAATGAATAAAGTATTAGCCTTCAGTTACTTAGTTGAAGCTATTTCAGGTAGTCTGCATCTAGTTTGATGCCTGGTAATTGTGACCATGTGTACATTTGTCTAAAATGCATGTGAACATACAGTCCATTGCCATTTTAAATCATGAATCTCTGGTCTAGCTTTTAAAATTATATAGTGTTGTCTTTAAGGGGTTTTTTTCACAAACCTTTTAAGGGGGAAGTCTTGCTTAGTAACATGAGCTAGTTTGATCATATCTGGAGAATATATTAGCACTTACAAGTACTTCAGTGGAATGATTTCAAATGTCATATTGCCTACAACAGCTATGGTCTGGAAAGGTTTTGCCTCAAACTAGGCATGTCTAATGGGGTTTATGACAACCTATGAATTTGCCCTGAACAAGGTCAACTTGGAGGTCAGTGAATGCTATACAAATTGCATACTGCTCAAACCTGTAATTATCCCTGTAAGAAGTTAATGTGCTGCGGCATTCAGCAAATTCATGTAAAGCTTCAGGAATGACCATGATAAACCGTGCAGTTACTTACATTTGCTCAGAAGAATCAGTCAACGGGATGTGATACTTCCACAGTGTTCATTTAAGGTAACTTGGAGGAAAATCATCTTGTCTGCTTGTGTACTCAGGAGATAAAGAGCCTGAATTCTTTGTCGTTTGAAGAAAACACTTTTCATAGTATTACTTTCTCAATATCCATCATATGTGCTGTACATATAGGCAGAAAAAGCTCTCAGGATAGATTTTTCGAATTTTGGCAGAAAATATGCAGTATCTACTTTAACATAAGTTTATTATTGGGTATCTACAAGAGGGACCTAAATTATCTGTCAGATCTTTGTTGAAGACAGCATGTGTTCCAACTTGTGCATATATATCCCAATATATATTCCAATTTCAGTACTCTAAATAAGAACTAGCTTTGCATTTGCACATGAAAATATCAGTATCATTTCTGTTTTTCCTGTATTCGTCAAAAAATCTACTTTTGTATAGATAAATGACTAAGTATTTTCATAGTTAAATATTTGTAAATCACATAAAACACAGGTAGGAAACATTTGTATGAGTAGTATAAATTTTGTCAGTTAACTATGTCTAATGTGAGCATCAATAAAAGTATTCCAGCAATGAGGGATAATAATTACTTTAAGTTTTTACTATTATTAAATATCCAAATATAGGTGCCACCTTTAATTTTAACATTTAAATGAAATTTGTAGAAATATAGATTAAATATTATTCAGATAATAAGAATATAAATTTAGAGAAAGCATAGCTATTAGTTTTAATTTTGCATATGACTTAGTATATTTAGTAGTATTTGTTCAGCAACACTATGAAGTAAGCCATCTTCTTGGATCTGAACGTTTTGTATTTCTGAAGAACTTGTATCTATATTGCATTTTGTGATGTGCTCCTTGTCATATCTTCCTTATGAAATAAATCAGAATCACGAATACCAATAGCCTAGACATTGTGGGAAGTTCGTTTTTTACATTTCTAACACCTGAACTACACTGATTCCCTTCATTGTAACTAATTTCAACAGCCAAAATAACATTAAGGTTTCCCTTTCTGCTATTCTTCTCCCCCTAAACTGACATCAGAAAATATTACAGTCTGAATGTCAGTACATTATACTATCAAATGTCTGTTACCCAAATGTGAACAAAATCCTGAAATCCCTGTGGAGTGTCAACAGTGTGAAATAAGCACATTCAGACACAAGTAAAAGAAATACTTTCAGTAGTTCCCAGTGTTCCAGAAGTACTGTTGAGAGGGTATAAAAAGACGGTTCTTCAATTCCTCTTGGTCAGGAATTGATCCTTTGCTGAAAAAACAGACATAAACCCGTTCACACTGAAATGTAAACTACCATACAAACTAAGGAACTTGTGATGTACTCGGTGTCTTAAATCGTTCTTAAATATGATTTAAAGAAGAAGGGGGGCCAGGGGGTAGGGTGGACTATATTCCAGAATAAATATTTGATGTGCCTTTTTCTTTCCTGCTTAATCGCATCCTACAAGTAAGAGCTGATGCTCATTAGTAGACTTGGAGAGAATTCAGTCTTGTAAGTAATTTGTTAAGGTGCAGAGCACAGTGATAAGATGAAGGTCTTCCTAGCACATTTAGTTAATAAAAGGTTTGATGTTTGGAGAAATACTGAATTAAATTCACAAATTAACTTCTGTTATAAAAGTGAATGAATCCTTTGTAGAGCGTTCCCTTGATCTCAGGTCATTTTGCATTATCTTTCTAGATTATCAAATTGCTGGATGGAAAACGGTCTCAAACTGTAGGAATTTTAATATCAAGTTTGCACTTGGAGATGAAGGATATTCAACAGGGTAAGTATTTCTTACACCTAATGTATTGTACCTGCATGGATATTTTATCATAGCCCTCAGAGAATTTTTTGCGTTACAGAATGTGTTTTGAATATAGTCTCCTAAACTGCCAGAAGAATCATTCTTCCAATATATTCCACTATATGTAAAAGTTTCACCTAACAATTAGAATTGAATTTTGGTACAACTCCTTCTGAACCATTACAGTTAGCATAACACTCTCAGTACAGTGTTTTCATATTCTTCCCATGCAGTTCCCTGCTTTTTCTAAAGCCAGTCGTCCACCAACAGAAATTAAATGGTGGGCTTACACATAAATCTTTTGGGCTTCAAACATGCAGTCAGTATTTTTTAATATTTACATTTTGCTTCATTAACAGTATAAAAAGTACATCCCAAACTCATGTTACCACGTAATAATCAGAAAGAAAATTACTGGATGGCATTTTTCAAAGCGTAGGGCTAGTCAGTTGTAAATTCCATTACTGGTAGAAATCATTGAGTTTGCCAATACAACTGTGGAGAAATACAGATTTTTCAGAACACTGGAGTAATTGAGAGTCTGCTTATGTTCTGGATTTAAAAGGATATTGTTTAAGGATATTGTTTATTTCTTTTTCACATTAAGAAAAGGAAAATATTCACCATTTAAAACAACTGCTGGAACAACTCAAGTTGATGTCTCCTTTTTTGCTATTGTTTTCCCTCCATCACATGCAAATACTGGGTAGGGTGTTGAGATGCTGCTGGCATTGATTATTATTAATTTCAAAAGAGCCTTTGAGCATCTAGCACTTTAAAAGCACAAGGGCTTACAGAGTTCTCTTGGGATGCAGAGGAATAAGGAAAAGAAGAAATAACTTTGTGCCTGCCAGTATTGTGTGAAAGGTATCAGAATGAGATGGAAAAAAACTGCTATTACTAAAGGTCTTTTGCTGGCAGAAAATTACAGGAGCATAGGGATAGGATAGAAGCTGTATTATAAAAGCTGGGTAATATTCTTAAGGATCTTCAGAGATGGATTTTCTTTTTATTTTCCATGCCATGATATTCTACTAAAACAGAGCACCTCTATCTCTCTCATTTGTTTGCTGTACTTCTGTAGCTTTTGAAATCCTCTGGCCAATTTATACCAAATCTAAGAGAACATGACCCAAATATTTGGGTCTATGTACAATAGCATTTTTAGCTTGAGTCAGCAGTGCACTTTTGAATCACATTTACCAGTTGTCCTCTTTGCTGTATTTGCATTGCAGAGCAATGCAGAGCAGTCTCAGAGTGCATAAACGTCCTTCAGAATCAGATTAAATAAGAAGATATGCTTTAGGAGCGTGCCATCAGTCTCCATGTGTAGCAGTCTCTGAATTCCCTAGGACAAGATCAGAGAGAGTTAAAACTCCCTGAAACATGTATAGTGTGAACTGTTGCTGTCTGCAAATCCATTTCTCAAGATTACACTTGCAGTTGTAGACACAGCTAATGTAGTCCTACAAGTTTAATGAAAATTAGAGTGTTGGTAGAAGAAGACACCAGAACAAGTGCTGTCACTGAAGTGAAGTTTAGAACTCATCGCCCTTTCTTGTCTGAGGTAGCAAATAACTGGCCTGTCACCACATGTGCTGCTCAAGGCAGCAATAGGATGTGCTGCCTCTTGCTTATGGAAACAGCTAGGAGCCACCATCAGGATTTGGGAATACCATAAGTGGAAGTTTTTACAAAACATACTAACAAAGCAGTCTGACTCATTCTAATCAAAATCTGTGTTCAGAGACTATCTAGGGAAAAAAGTCCAGGTCACAAGACTCAGGGAAAACATTGTTCTGTAGAGTGGACCTTTAGAAATGTGTATTAGTCTGAAGGCAACAGCAGAATTATGCTTGTTTCTCCTTTAATGTGTGTTTATTCCATAGTTTTTTGTGTAATTAAATCTGTGGGCAGTCCTACCTATCAGCAGATTAATTATTTGAAGACTGCTGTAGTCAATGCACTGGATGAAAAAAAATCATAATATAAATCAAAATAAATAGCATATGACAGCACCTAACCAAAAAAGCATGTAATCATTGGGTCATGAATGTCAAATTTTTACAAAGTGAAGTTGCAAAGAGCTACCTCTAAGAACATGGAAATTAGGCACTCATCTCTTTTTTCAAGCCAACTTCCATGGCATAATTCAGTATGTGAAAAACAGGGAAAAGTTAATGGTCTTTGACCACTTACAACAGAGAATGTAGAAACCTGAAGCAAAAGAAAGTCAAGTGAAAAATATCTGATTTTTATTTCAAGCTTTTATGACTGTGTTTGTTGTAAAATCATGTACAAATGAATGTACTGTCTATGTATCATGTACTGATTATTCTGCCTTAGGTAGCAGTTACAGAATACAGGTAGAGAAAACTCACATGAACTGCCCTGTGCATACAGATGCATGCAAAACTGTAGAGAAGACAAAACAAGAGTAATTGCAAGAAAAATGGCATCCTCCTTTAAAATAGTGTGAGATTTCTGCATCCATAGGATCATCCTCTCAAAGTACATAGCTTCACAGCATATTCTGTAGATAACTCAGCAGTGCAAAACAAGCAAGTGACCATATCTGGCATCCAGATGTTTGAGTTTGCATTTGATAATGCGCCAGCCACCGCACTTCAGGAGGGGGATCTCCCGCACGTGTCCGTTTAAGAGAGTGAAGTTCATCCTTTGCAGATAAGTTTAAATTCATGCTGCATGTGAGTAAAGTCCAAGGAGAAGACAGCATAAAACTAGGTAATTATTTTGGGTAGTGTTAGTGTTAAATGATGTGCAGGGAAAGGTGACATTGTCATGCTGCACCTGTCCTAATACTCAGCTTTTTGTTCGGTGGGAGAGAACAAATCCTAGGTGCTTCAATGTTCTGAGAACACTGGTGAATCTGGTGCTGGTGAGGGTAATATAGTTTATTGTTTGACCACTATTAATATTACTGATTTCCTGAGCAGAAGAAGCGGGCAGAAAATCCGTCTGACTCAGTTTGCTATATAGGATTTGCATACTGGAAAAACAAATAGCAAATACCAAATTGTGCATAGGTTTGAGATTATTTTTAAGGCTGCTTCTCTGCATTTTTAAAAAACCTTTATAGAGAAGAGATGAGGAATAGTAGAGATCACTTGTTAGGTAAGCTTTAAGAGTACACACTTAGAGAAGTAATCTCCATTTCATATCAATCCATTTCTGTCTTTTCCTGTCATTGTTCAGCTCAAATGCTACAGACTGAGAGACTAACTTGTGGCTCAACACTATTTGTGTGGCTTTGCTGTTGAAATACTATAACTCGCTCCACAGTGAGGTGTTTCAGTTTCGTTTGTAATGGGAAATGCTCTTTATAACTGTATGTGAAAACGCTGTGTGGGCCCTTGTCCCAACTTTTTACAGGACAACATCCCACTCACTGAGACAGTTCCAATATAGTAGGTGGCAATAGCAGTTCACTGGAAAACACATAATAATACTGTTTTCTGCAGTGTATGTCATTTGTGCTAGCTTTCCATGAGCTACTGAGATCCTTGTCAAGAGTTAACTGGCAAAATTGTGGGGCAGCCCAGATAAAAAACCTTTTAGTTACAGAAAATGGGATGTAGATAAAAGGTAGATGCCTATGTTCAAAAAATAAATTCTCCCAAATCCCTCCCCACCTCCACGGTGCCTGCATTTTGCCACTAAAATTGTAGGGCACTAGGCATTCTGCTTCTGTGTGTTGGGGGAAATGTTTCTCTGTCAAATATCTGAGTGCTGTCAGGACACATTAACTAGATGATCTGCTGCTATATTTTCCATGGGACTAAATCTTTGAGATACGGTAGATCACATCAGACACATAGTTAATAGCTTATTGTACTCTTTGTGGTAGTAAAGTGCAGTATTACTCCCGGTAGAACAGCTGCAGACTTTGCTGCTACATTTACCAAAGCCAGAGTAGCTGTGCTGTAGCACTACAATGCTGACACAGTGTAGCCTGTATGACAAAGGGGAGAACTTAACATTGATTCTTAGCATCAAGACTGTTTTTAATGCTAAAAGTGAAGTGTCTGACTGGTTTTCTTCAGCTTCATCATTTCCCCTCCATTGTCAGCATACGGGAGTATTGGAAGAATGTGAACTGTAGATTAACCCAGCCAGACTGATGATCAGTCTAATAACCATTCTGATTCAGTATTATATTTCTAATCATCCTGGGATTGCTCCCATAAGAGGCCATAGAAGGTATATAAACAGGTTTGCATTGTCTCAGTGCAAGTTATGCCTTATGGCACATCTAAACTTTAGAGACCGCTATCACTGTTAGCCAGGCATTTTTCTTAGCATCTTAAAGGCTACATTTTGTGTGCATAAGGCAAATTATTCTAAAGCAACTCTAATCTGCAGACCTTAGTGTGCTCAGAATTTCTAGATTCCAGTTTGTGTTTTAACCGTACCATGCAGCACAAATAGTTTCACAGCTTCTCTTTCTATTATATTTTGGAAATACTTCTGGGTAAAGAGAAATGCTTTGGAATATTTCTTACTTGCACTGTGTGAAAAGAATTTTATGGAGTTTCAACTGAAATATTTTGCAGGATGGAAGTATGGATTATAAAGATATAAAAACTGTTGTTCCAAAGTTGTGTGACACTCCCACTTACGCAAAATATTACATGTATGTATTCTATATATTCATGCTATATTATGCATGAAGTATAAAGACAGCTGCATACCCACGTCAGAAGTTGGGAAATTATTTTGTTTAAAATTAAAAGTTTTTCTCTTTTTTGGGAAAATTCACAACATACATTTTTATGAATCTGTTTTGGATATCCATTGCGTGTGGGTAGGTCCACATTAGTGCCAGAGTCTTTTGTTCATGACTTCTTCCAGGATTCAAGCTTTCTTAGTCTTTTAAACCTACGTTTTGCCCATGGTCCTTCTTTATTACGTATATTTTTTTTGTGTTGCACAGCAACTAATACTGGAGAAAATCTTTAAATAAGTTGATAACATATCAATTTTTCAGAAGTAAACCAGAGTGATTTGTATATTACAGGCAGTTTTGCCAAGTATTTAACAGTCATTGTCTAATTGACTAGGTCAGTCACAATTTTATTTAAATTTCCTGATGACAGGCTGCATGTTCCCATGAAATCAAGACTTACTCAACAGAATGTAGTACATAAAACAACTAAGTATGTCCAGGTCAAATAAATGTACCTTTGGCAAGCTCCTTTTATTTAAATAATGTACTTTTGTTTTGTCATTTGGGAGCAGTGAAGGTGATTTCTTCCTATTTCATAGTGTAATTGTCACATTAAATGGTTGATACTGGTGAGTGTATGTAAGCTCTGTCAGGAAGACTTAAATCCTGATTTAGCCAAAATGTGTTTAGTAGCAGTGAAGCTGTATATCTGATTCAGCCTTAAGACTGTTGGTATTTAAGCTGATTTAGAGGAGATAGGTATATTTTTCGTATTAAGCTCTAAATTCTAAAGTTGTGCATAGACTGCACACAGTAGGCTTTAAATTCTCAACTTTTCTTTGGTTTACATTTTTTAATTGATCAGAGTATGTGAAAAATGTGTGCAGCAGGGAATCTGTTAGATTCATTTTTTAGATGTTAGTATGTTAAAAACCTTTGGTATAAGTTTATATTTGAAGCAATGCTCTTAGTATGTGAAAAGTAGCTGGCAAGTATTTTTATGTGTGCCTGTTAGTTTGAATGCATGATGCTGATCTGTTTTTTGTCCTAGCTGACGGTTATTATATCCTAATGGGTGCAACCCTGCACTAATGATCCTTGTGTATATAAATTCTTCTTCTTGTGAGCAGACACCATAGGCAACATAAAAATGTTTGCCTCAATTTCCCTGCAAAAAAGGATCTCAGAAACCAGACTTGGCCAAGTAACAGATTTTTTAAAGGTAGAGGAACCCAATAAAATTACCAGCTTTTCACAGCATGAGTCTACTTCCTTTTGACATATTGTGAGGTGTAGGTGAAATATTCTAACTGAACTGACAGTGTAAGGAAGACAGCTAACTAGAAAGCAAGATGAAAGTAAAAACCACCGATGATGATTGATATTGTAATAGCTATTAATTGTTTTGGAACCTCTTTTGTAGATTTATGATACTTCACCTATATTACTTACACTTATATAAGCCTTGATATAATGAGATTTAATGCAGTAAAGTATCATGGTTAAATTCACTGTATCAGGAAGAGCATTTTGAAAAACGTATCAAGGTTTGTATTAATTTTGATAAAGTTAATATACATATGAATAAAAGTGGGTTTTGTTTTTTGTAGAAAAATGAAAAAGCTCTTGTTGTTCCCTTAAGTAAAAATCAAAATAATTACTTTCTTTGATCTAGTGCAATGGGGTTTTTTAAGCTTCCCCAATTTAAGCTAATTTACACAACATACCGTGAATGTATTGCACATGCCATATTTTAAGAATAAGAATACTAAGACACCTGTAAATCTGGGGATTTCTTCCAGCTTTTCAAAATTATCGCTTCTTTTCAAAAAAAATGGGCCAATCTTCATAAATTTGCATGTTTTCATTTTTGTCTTCTGCTCCAAATGTGCATGGCATTCAGTTCAATCAGTTTGAAAGAAAAAAAAAATAAGGGCAAAGGTATTAAAATGTATAAAGATGAACTAAAGGACGTTATGTGGATTTTGGCAGTACTTCTGACTTACTGGGAGTCTGTCTCTACAGACATTGACATCCTAAGATGTCCAGCTAGCTATATGGCTAGATTTTTAACTGCAGTTGTCTGCCCATGCATTGCCAATAATAGCAGTGCAGGTTGTATAGCAAGTAAATCAAAATATTTTCTTGCTGCTTTTATACAATCACATGCTCTCTCCAAAAGAGAAAATAACTCATATCAATTTCTCTTAAAATTGATTATTATTAATTCTGTTAAAAATGCAGTTTAGCAGGTTGTATTTAATTAGTTTTATCACCAACAGTTTTTGTTTTATCATGTCACTTCCAAACAATCTTGATTTGTTAGATCTTGAGTTGAGTTAGATCTTGATTTTGTTAGTTTGTTAGCTCTTGATGTTGAGTACAGAAACATGGATAACATAGTAGAACATTAAAAACCACTTTGTGATTCTGGGGCCTTTTTGGTGACAGATATCTGGCTAAAAATTTCGTCTAGGTGTGTAACTCTTGATATTCTTATTAACGTGGGTTTTTTATCAAATTGCTTCCTGTCATCATAGTAGTTCTGTACATAAAAATTTGACTATCAATTACATGCTTTACATTTCTAGTACAAGTTTAAATTGCCTCCAGTAAGTTGCTTTTTCTAGATACAAGTAAATCTTTTTTCTGAACAAGTAAATTTCTCCTTGTAAGCAGATTTCAGAATATGCTAAAATAGGATAAAAGTTAAACCACAAGGGGAAGTTTCTGAACTCAATATGCATATTGTTAATCTTAACAATTAAATATATTCGAGTGTGAAACCAATTTTCTAAGAGATTTACCATCTCTTGTGTTCTTTTGAAATTTTATTGGATGATACAAAAGACAGTGCAACTCTTGGAATGGTCGTGCAGGAGATAAGAGATAATCTCATAAATTCAAACCCTGATGGATTTCCTTTAAACAAAGATTTTGTCAATCTCAGTTGTTTAGGCTTTACATTAGGTTACAGTCTTGAGGGGTTTTGAATCTTTCCAGTCGGACAAAAATGGTTGGAAATACTGCTTTTCTCATTGATACTGTCTTCTGTATAATTCTTTACTTCTAACCAAGGTGTAATGTCAACAGATGGAATTATAATTGACAGGCAGAATTTTAAAGCATTCTAAATGTCGCTGGACCTTTTAATAAAATTAATTAGCCTGCCACAGAGAAAATTTACTAGCCGGCTGGTTAATTTCACAATGTAAAATCATGGGGTAGGTGGTAGAGCAGGCGAAAGCTTATTACTTTTAAATAATTATTTAAAGATGTGTGCCTTGCCCCTTTCAAACATTGATTTCAAAAGCAACAAGAGCTTTTAAAATTTTCTAAATTCATAAGCACTTAAGGATCATTTGAGGAAATATAATACAGTTGAATTAAAAGTTATCAGCTAATGATGATTCACTGGTTATGTGCTTGATTCTTTTGGGATTAATGTTCTCAGTAATATTTAAATAAAAGTCATGAGTTCAAAAACTGTGCCCAGTCCCACTATAATTCTTGAGGAAAAGTCCCACTTGTGTGGGAGCTGGTTTCAGAAAATTTAAACATCCAGAATTACTTCCATTCCGTTATGCATCTCTCAGCTTACTGGAATTTAACATTAGAGTGCATTAGAAAGCACCATGAAGCAATACCATTTAGTTTTCAGAAGAGTACCAATACATTGCCTAAATTGTAATGGGATTTGCAAATGTTGCAAGCACCTATGTCATATATTCCAAACATAGTATTTGGAACTAAGATAGGAAACATTTTGAGACTTCTCATTTTTAGTAATGAGGCATAATTAACCACTGAAGAGTATACTTCATGTGTTTCAGTGTGATATTGAAAAGTATTTATCTGGAAATTGTCATGTGGGTAATTTTCTATTGGAAAAAGCTATCTTAAATGTGAGGTTGTTGAAGATGATAAAAACTGTAGCACAATCTTTCGTAGTTGCAAATTTATAACTTGCAAACTTTGAAAGTTTGTCTACTTGTCTATTCACTGAGATTGCTAGGTCCTAGGCAAGCGTATCTCCCTGATTTCCCATGCACACAGGGAGACTTAAATACCCTAACCCTCAATTCCTTTCTATCCAGCCTTCTAAGCTAGCATAAAATCTGTGCTGTTCATTGTCTGGTATCAGTTGTTCTCATGTTCTCTTGCCGGGCCAGCTACACAATCAGCTCGCTACTTGACTGGTCTCATCTTTGGCTGCTGATTATATTGGAGAGAAAAGGCAGAACACTATTTTCCTAAGACAGAGTTTGTAGAACGTTCTTGCAGGAGTGCTGTGATTTGATGTCAGAACAAAAATAAAATGCTGAAAATAAAAAAATATTAACTGGATACACATATGTCCTTTATTTAGGTTAGAACCCTTTGGTACATTTCTCAGGAAAAAGAATTAATTATGTTTTCTAGTGTCTAATTTGTGTTTGTATTCTATACAGCTATATTATGTGTTGATGACTCCATAGTAGATCTGGAAACACTGGAAGCACTGTATGAAAATGTAAGTAAAGATGAGGTAAAAATGTGGTTAATCACCAAAGTATTTCAGACACAGACTTTAGGCTCCACAGGGAGCTAGTGAGTAAGGTCCCCTGAGAAAATGCTTCTGAGGGTTCTGGGATCTGTCAGTGCTGATTATTTTTCAAACACCACCTTATGAAGGACACAGGAGCAGGCAATTCCTAAATGTCAGAATTCAAGCAGATGAAGCAGAAGGTTGGCTTGGCTGAGCTGGGATCTTCTTTTGGAGCTGAGGCAAAAAAAGAAGGTGTATGCCCAGTGGAAGTAAGGTCAGGTGATGTGGGAGGAATACAGAGATGCTGCTTGCCACTGTAGGGAGAAAATTTATGCAGCCAAAGCTCAATTGGAGTTGAAGCTGACCAGAACTGTGGGGGACAATACAAAGAGGTTTTTTGCATATGTTAATAGCAAAAGGCAGTGTAAAGATAACTTCAGCTTGTTACAGGATGAGGATGGCTACTTCACAAACAGGGACATAGAGAAGGAAGAGATGTTTAATGCTTTCTTTGCCTCTGACTTCAACATGCATGATGGGCTGAGGGGCTCAGTGCCCTGAGCTTGATGACCATGACTGTGAGATTGATCAACTCCCAGTCAACTCTGAACTTGTGTGGGATCTGCTGCTCCAGCTGGATCCCTGTATGTTTATGGGGCCAGGTGGAATTAATCCAAGAATATTCAGAGAGTTAGCTGATGTCATTGTGAGGCCTGTGTTGATGATTTTTAAATGCTCTTGGGAATCTGGAGAGGTCCCAGTCAACTGGAAGTGTTTGGAAAATGCTCTCAGGCACATAGTGTGATTCTTGGGGTGTCCTGTGCAGGGCCAGGAGTTGTACTCAATGACGCTGATGGGTCCCTTTCAACTCAGCATGTTCAGTGATTCTATGACCAAAGGAAGCCAGTTGATGTAATCTTTTTGGATTTCAGTAAATATGTTGATGCTGTCTCTCACAGTATCCTTTTGGATAAAAGTTCCAGCACACAGCTGGATAAACACATCATGTGATAGGTGAGCAACTGGTTCATGGGTTGGGTGCAAAGGGTTATAGTGAATGGGGTCACATCAGACTGGGGACCTGTCACTACTGGGGTTCTGCAGGGCTCTATCCTAGGCCCTGTGCTCTTCAACATCTCCATTAACAGCTTGGACACAGGACTGGAATGTGTGAGTTTGACGATGATCCTAAATTGGGAGGAGCCATTGACTCCCTTGAAGGCAGAGAGGCCTTGACAAATCAGAGGGCTGTGCAATCACTAACCACATGAAGTTTAAAAAAGACAAGTGACAGATTCTGCAGTTGGGATGGGGCAACTCTGGGTAATGAAGTACTGGAAAGAAGCTCTATGGAAAGGGCCCTGGGGGCCCTGGTCGATGGCAAGTTGAACATGAGCCAGCAGTGCCCTGGCAGCCAGGAGGGCCAAGCGTGTCCTGGGGGGCATCAGGCACAGCATCACCAGCCGGGCAAGGGAGGGGATTGTCCCGCTCTGCTCTGCACTGGGGCGGCCTCACCTCAAGGGCAGTTCTGAGAGCCACAGTATAACAAAGGTATAAAGTGTTACAGAGCATCCAAAGGAGGGCTATGAAGATGGTGAAGGACCTTCAGGGGAAGACGTAAAAGGAGCAGCTGAGGTCACTTGGCTTGTTCAACCTGGAGGAGACTGAGGGACAACCTCATAGCTGCCTGCAGCTTCTTCACGAGGGGAGGAGGAGGGGCAGGCACTGATCTTCTCTTTGTGGTGACCAGTGACACAACCTGAGGGAATGGCCTGAAGTTGTGTCAGGAAACATTTAGATCAGGTATTAGGAAAAGGTTCTTCACCCAGAGCTGGGTTGGGCACTGGAACAGGCTCCCCAGAGAAGTGGTCACAGCATCATCCTGACAGAGTTCAAGAAGTGTTTGGACAATGCTCTTGAGCACATGAAGTGACTCTTGCAGATGGTTCTGTGTAGTAAATGGCATGTAAGGCACTGAAGGAATTTATCATATATCTTTAAGCGTTGCTCTTTTGCATTGTCTAAATGGTTCTCAGTAAAAAAAACACATAATTTCTGCTTGCAGGCAAACAGGTAAAGTAGTAATTTATTATTTTCTTATTGATTAGTAACTAATTAGTTTATATTAATTTATTCAGAGAGCACAAAAGGATGAGCTGGAGAAAATCAAGCAATATTATCAGACTTCAAAAGAGGAGGAACTGAAGCTTCTGGATAAACCAGAACAGTAAGATTTTGTTTTAAAATATTTTGTCATTATGTAATGTAGTCCTTTGATATGTTGAAAGCAATTTTGATACATGACTCTTGGTAAGTAATTACAAGCTTTTTTAAAATTATGAGCTTTTTTTGTGTATTTCAAGGCATGATGAAAAATCTGCCTTTATAAAAAAACTTTTCAGACATGACAGATTTTACTACGTCAACTTTGACCACCAGAACTGATAAAATATGTAGCCTTCAATCAATAAGAATTTTTGTTCCCATTCTCACATTTCTAAAAGGCTTATCCTTCTCTTAGAGCATTTATGGCTAAATTAATATTTCATAAAGCAGGGCTAGACTGATATTGTTTGTTAATTATTTGAAAGAGCTGCATGAACAGAGGGTTTGGGTTGGTCCTGTGGCAAAGACACATTGTACCCTCTGATCAAGTTGACTGAAGACCTACAAGACTGATTCCGCAGTTCCTCTCCTGCAACTGTTGTGGCCAGTGACAACTGTTAGAATGAAAAACTTCTTAAGTGTTGCTCCTTCTGTAGTAATACACCTTAGACTGATGTGAAAGAATCCTCAGGAATTCATGAACAGAATAGTAATCCTGAATTTTGTTTTAGCGTATACATTTGGTTTCAGATTTTGGCCTACCAGTGTTTTTGTCTTCTGGTACTTCAGTGCTTTTTCCTTTTGAGCTCTTATCCTCTTCTAATCCTCCTTCCCTGAGGCCTCTGTGTCCTCTTGTTTCCTTTTCCATCTTGTCTGTTTTCGTCTTTTCTTCTGTCTCTGCTGTAAGAAGGGGTAAGGGGAGGAAGAACTGAAATAGCAGAGATAGTATATGATTGGTTAATGTCAGAATTACTACATTTTCATGCCTTTCTTTCCCATTAGAATGTTAGTGCTGAAGAACAGATTTTTTTTTTTTCTTTTTTTCCTTACATGAGGCAGCTAAATACTCACTTGTGACTGCGCACTAAGGAATAGGCTAGTGTTAGGAGATAAGGTTATTATCTTACTCTTAAGAGAGGCTATTGTTCTTTAGAAAGAACAATAAGTCTTAAGAAGACAAATGTCTGTAAAGTGTATATACTAGCTTACTTTTGCATCCCATATCCATGGCTTTCACTGCCTTGGCTTGGGGCATAAGGATACATTGTGTGACTAGCTGATGTTTTCCAGAGCTTGAATCTTTGGCAGTCTGTTTGCTGTATATCCAAGTTAAATAAATGTGAATGCATTTTGTCTTCTGGAGAATACGAATCTTGTAGAGCTCTAGGGTTATAAGAGATTGTCTTTTTTGTAACTTACAGTGGAGAGAGGTTAATCTTAATTAAACACAAAGTTAGATTTATACTATCATTGTTCCATAATTAAGAACTGTAAATAAACCAGTTATGCCTGGTGGTTCAGAGCAAAATAATAGTATCTAAGACAAAAGATTTTTTTTTAATCAGTTATTACTCTGTGCTCTCTCTGCAACTCTTAAGTGTCCCATTTTTACCCTCTTATTAAACTACAGAGGTTAAGAAAACTAGCTTTTTTAAAGGTAGCTTAAGGGGAAAACGATTTGCTTTATGCACTTCTGTGAATTTTGTTGGACATTCAAAATAATGTGCTTTCTGAAAACTCGGTAGATCATGTGCCCCTGGCTTTGTAGTCCAAGTCAGCCTCTAAGTCAACCTACCTGCAGAACTGGAGATTTTTAGGAACTGTGCTTTACTTTTTAGCTTCATAAAAGGTTAAAGATGGAAAAGTGCTAAATTTGTATGTGTGATTAAAAATATTTGCTGTGGGGGATAAGCCTTGTGTTGTGTTCAATGAAGATCAGAACAAAAGTGTAAATGAAATCATTTATCAGATGGTTGCACATACTCACAGAAGTCATTCTTATAGTGAAACCATTGATTTGAGTTCACAGAAGCCTAAAGGAAACCTTTACGTGCTTGGATTACTAGACAAATAAAAAGCTTTAGTGGTATCACTGATGTTCTTCTGGACAAATAAAAATCTGGTGATTTTTATTTGTCTTGCTCATATGTTAACTTTGGCACAAACTGTAAGTATGACAGCAACATACCAATACCTCCCTAAATTATGCTTCATGATAATAGTTGTTAAAATGCTAATATTAATTAGCGTGATCAAGATTTATATGCAAAATTGGCCACAGTTTGGGGCTTTGCTAGCAGGATACAGATGCTATAGCTAGTTTCCAAGAGACTTTTTTAGTTGTATTCTATTCTCTCCACTGTGAAATAAGTACTAGTAAAGGAACTGGCAGCAAAATATGGTATTGGTTTGAATGTAGTTTGATTCAGGAAGTAGGGAGCAATTTATAATTGCTGTCCCAGTAATGCCACTTGCTTCTCTTTGAAGGCAGCTCTGCTTGGACTTTGGGTTAAATCCTGCTGTCATACTTAGAAGCTTGCAGGATTAGATACAGCTTTTTCCCACAAAATTGTTTCTAAATTTTATATTCTTCAAATGGGGATAAATTAGTTTACCTCCTTAGAATCAGCCTTCCTTGTCCATCTTCTGCAAGAATGTTCTCTTACAGTAACACCATAACAATATGCCTGGTTTGAAAGTTCTTTCAAGTCCTTTACTGCAAGGTTCTGGTAGGCTAAAAGAGTTTTCAAGTAAATGCATTTTTTATTTACAGTTTCTGAAAGAGAGGAGTGCAATGTTCACAGAGATAAACAGCATATGTTCTATGTTTATTTTAGGCCATCAGAGTTGTAGTAATGAGAAACCCATCCAAAAACTATGTCACGGACATGTCATCATTACTTTAAAGTTGAAATCATACTTTTCTCAGACTAAAATTGAAATAAGAATATGTTTCTCTCCTAAAGTTTTGTCCATCTGAATTGGTAGCTTATCTGTGACAACCATAGTTTCGTGCTATGACTTTTTGTTTAGTAGCTATATCTGTAGTCACTAAGATTCCTTTTTGTGACAGATTTCAGTTAAAAGTGTTCTGTCTGGATATTTACTTTCGATATTCTGAATTCCAAAACCTGGAGATGTCTTCTTTTTATGCTGATGCTCTTTTAACTCTCGTCACAATGACATTGTATTCTGATAATCAGCCATGTGGGAAATAGTTCTCTTTTCACAGGAAGGCAAGAATATGTGTCATTTGACTTTTGAATTTAAACTTTTTAATTGTATGTATGTTAGAACTTTAATGAAGCAGTTTGGTTTTTCTTTCCTTTGTTTCTCTCACACAAAGTGCAAAATACCCTCTTTTTTTTTCCTGGCAATACCATTCATTCCCAATAGGAAGCATTTTTATTAATACCAGCTTGGCATTTCTTTTTTCCCACTTCTTAAGTCTAAGAGCCAAGCTGGGCCTCCCTGATCCTTCTCTCACAATAGGTTTTTTCATCAGGCAAGAAAGAAAAATAAACGAAAAGAAACAAAAAAATGGTATTCCAATTAAAACATAGTCTTTCACACCAGCCACAGGTGAATTCTGCTAATTTTTTAAACAGTCACTATGTACTCAGCAAAACCTAGCATGCGTGAGAAATGTATAAATCAGATTTAAACATACTGTTATCATTTATTATGAAAAAGAAATAATTTGGAAAAATCGAGTGTGTTGGCTTAAATAATTTTTTAAAAGTTAAGAAGAATTCAAGCTAATAAACTGAATGCTGAATTTCCCAGAATTAAGTGGGGTAGAAAAAATCTTCATAGCATTGCATTAAGGGGAGTCTAAGGATATCTGTAGACAGGAGATTAGAAGAATGATGCTAAAGTGATATTGGAGCAAAAGACAAGCTTGCTTCTGGATTTCAAGAAAGCTTATGTATCTCTGAAATCTTAAACTCGAAACCCAAGAGCAAATTATTGTTATTATCTATTGTTATTATAAGAAATGCTAAAGCTTCTTGTATTATTAGCCAAGCTCTTATATTTTAAATTGATGAAAAGGGAGGAATTACTGATGCCTGTGGGATGCTTTGATTTTGTGAGACATGAACTGCAGTTGTTGAATATCCCTCTGTTTATTTACCAAAGAGTTAAAAGACAAAATGCTACAGTAGACTCATGAGGAATATGTACCTATGAGGACAGATACAGAGCAGATGAAGGCTTAGTAACTTTGCTGAGCAGTGACTGAAGGCATATACACTCTGCAAGTATTTTAGAGCTAAATACACAGCTAGGTATATTCCCATAAAATATGTTGCTGTATGATTGAAAGTGTGGTGCAAATTAGAAGAAGAAAATTGATGCTGAGAGTCAGAAGAAAGCTGTTGGCAGACATTTTATATTATGAAGTAAATTTGTAGGAATATATTGAGTTCTGTATTTCTG
Organism: Struthidea cinerea; assembly: GCA_013397865.1. NCBI lineage: Eukaryota > Metazoa > Chordata > Aves > Passeriformes > Corcoracidae > Struthidea > Struthidea cinerea. The sequence goes on from VZTI01004803.1 coordinate 1,523,420, forward strand.
AGCAGATTTTTAAGGGAAACAAAACTGCATAAGTTAGTACATAGGTAGTGCTATCTAGATTTTCCTTTTTTTTTTAATGAATGATTTAGGTTTGAGATTCTTCTATTTATTACTGTGCAGCTATGATAGTTAATGGACTGATATGATAATGATTAATGTCTTCCCTTTTTCTTGACGTTAATAGGATTTTTTAATGCATTCTTAGCATAAAGAATATAACAATTACAAATTCTGTCAGATTTGATTCAAAGGAGGAAAGAGTGCATGTATATTTCATGATACTGGAGGCTTTGATCCATTATGTACCCCACGGAGAAGAATTACAAAGATTCACTAATAGTCCTTTTTTCCCCACAGATTTCTGTATGAGTTATCTCAAATCCCCAACTTCGCAGAACGAGCTCAATGTATTATCTTCCAGTCGGTTTTCTCTGAAGGGATAACATCAGTGCACCGGAAAGTAGATATCGTAACTCGTGTTTCCAAGGTAAGTCCTAATGAAAGCTCAGTTGAGACTTAAATATATTTTAGAGTGTAGGAACTTTAATCCCGCTTAACTGGCTTTTTAGGAAAATAAAACTATAGTAAATTTTTAGCTGCTTAAAAGAACAAAAGGAAGAGAGAAGGTGGAAGGTGAATTGCATGTGATGCCCCATGGAGTACATAGATATTTATTTGTATTTGAGTGGTTGATTTTTATTACTTTGCATATTAAGTAGTGTAATAGATAATCTTCATAAACTAGAAATTAAATACAAGACAAGCTTAGTACAGGGCCTTGCAAACTTCCTTTTTTTTGCATACCACTGTTGATGCCAATACATGCTTGTCATGTTCATTAGCTTGTTACTTTCCTTTGGCATGTATTAATTTCTGGTAACCCTGATACAGCAGAATTTTTAGTATGTGACAAAGCTCTACCTAATATTTTCAGACTATGAAAGACTAAGGACAAGATTTATAAATTATAACAAATTATGAAAAGTAGAACGAGGTAGAAATTAAGAGAGAAATTAAATAGTGGCCTCAAAGTCTAACATCCAAACCAGAAAAGTAGTTTTGGGGTTTTTTTTTCTAATTTGAAGATCAGCTTTTGATTGTCTTTGCTTTCACAAAGTACTCATGCTCTACCCCTTTGGATTTCTTTGCAATAGTTCCTTGTTTTTTCCTTTCTGAAGGAGGCATAAATAAGTAATTAGTGTTGTATGAGATAGAGAAAGTCGTATTGCCTTCAGTTTACTTATGAGGAGTTCACACTGAAACTGATTTATCCAGTGTATAAGGCTGCATAGTTAAGAACTGTGTCTGTGGCCTCAGATTTTCAAGTGACAGATGTCTTTATATGTAACTGAAAATAATTTACTGGTTCTCCACTGTGTTTCTAGAACTGTTTTCTGTTCTGAGGCATGTAATTAGTTAGCCCTTAGCCCTGTTATATCTGGATTAAATATGGATCCAGGGACATGAATTTTCAGACCTATGAGAAGCAGACTGAATGACAGTCTGAGTCTAACCTGCTGGCAGCAAAAATAGTACATCTCCATTTGACTGTGAATTATGCAAACTCTTGATAAACCACCTCCTTGTCTGTAAGATTTTTGATGTCTTCTGATAATGCTTAGAAATCTTCCATTAATCTTTTGTCATTGTCATAGTACTTGATGCCATGTAATTTGCTTTGTATGGATTACTTTAAACATGCTATCTTAGGGAGAAACAGTCTAAAAACTGTTTCTCTTAAAGTTTTGATTATTGTACCAGCTTCAGCTTCCCTTACCTACCAAGGCAAAAGCAGACAACCAAAAACCTTTAGCAAAAATGAAATGAAAAAAAGAGAGCTATTTTATATTTGCAATTAGAATTTTTGTGCCAACAGAATTTACAGACCAGTATCCATTTTCCAGGCTTTGCTGAGCATGACAAGTGTAAAGGAAATTTTGGGTTTGATTCTGGCTTTTGGAAATTATATGAACGGAGGGAATAGGACCCGAGGTCAAGCTGATGGATTTGGTTTGGAAATACTTCCCAAACTAAAGGATGTCAAAAGCAGAGTAAGTGCTAATGTTTATTTAAAGATAATTTTTCTGAAGTGATTTTTTTTTATTGTTCCTTCATCTGTCAGAAGTTAATCTTTTATTTCTTACTATTCTTGCTTGAAAAAGCAAGGTGCTTTGTACAATTTTCATTTGTTTTATCCTAGGCTTTCACCTCCTTCTCCTGCACATGTGTATGTTTCCATAATCTCTAATTTCTCCTGTTCAGTACTACTAGGATAATTATCTTAAGTGAGAACTTCTGTGTGTCTCTTTTATTAGCAGGGACTTAATAACAGTAGGGTAGAGAGAAATGAGAGTGCACAGACTGCTCAAGTCTTCTCCAGTAAATGCCCCCATTCTTTTTTCATACTCTTAAATGAAGGTCACTCTGTGTGAATAAAAATGCTTTAAAAATCAGGTTTAAAAACAAAATATCAGTAAAAGTTCATTGTAGCATTGTACACTAACAAATTATATATAAGGGATCAAAGAGATGTCACACCCAACAAGACACTTTCAGGTTTTTTTTTTTGTCAGTTAAATGGATGTAGGACATGAATTTTGAGTGGCATGCTCGAGAAATGCTCATACATGGCAGTAAATTATTTTGTCAAAAATTGAGAAGCACTAGCTGGTTTTTGATTAGTCATGCTAGGATCAAAGTCAGGCTCAAAGGCTAGCCGCCTTCTGAGATGAGGCTACTTTGTTTCTTATTTCAGTAGGGCCGAGGAGGAGGTGTTAGGTAATGCAGGCAGTGGAAACGCTGCTCAAAGTCATTCTTTGCCAAAACATACCAAGGCACCACATGAAATATAGGAAGCAGCAAAGAACAGGAGATAGTTTTCTGCTGATGTTGGTATAGACCTGGAGTGTGAGGAAAAAAAAATCTTTCATTCTCTTCCACTTTTCTTAAGTAAAGTACTTTCTTGACTACAGGAGATGTAGATTTTATGCTTTTGTTCCCCATTATGCTTCATATATGTAGGAATGCATTTGTGAGACAGGCAGTGTCAGCAAAACTCTATATCTGTGGAGCATTTTGGTCTACTTGTGTATGTCATCATTAACAAAGTGTAGAAACACATTTATTGAACTGTTCAGTGAGCAACTGTTTTAGTGAAAGCTTTTCCCATAGGATTTGAGTCCTTTGTCTCCTAAAGACACTGAGCATGTCCAGAGATCAACAAAACTCGTAAAGAGTCTGGAGCACAAGTCTTACAAGGAGCAGCTGAGGGAGCTGGGGTAGTTCAGCTTGAAGGAAAGGCGGCTCAGGTGAAACCTTTATCACTCTATACAACTCCCTGAAAGGAGGCTGTAACCAGCTGGGGTCTTCTCCCAGGTAGTGATGGACTTTGCAGTGCTGGATTTGCAGTTGGACTGAATGATCTTAAAGGTATTTTCCAACCTACATGATTTGTAGGTTGGAAAATACCTTTAAGATCGATTACAAAATTGTAATTCTTACTTTCCTCTTCACTGTGATGGTTCAGCTGTTCCATATGATCACATTTTTCCCAGTCCTACTGCATGGACAAGACACAGTACAAACAGCAGCTTAACTAGAACCAGGCCAAGTTTCCCTTTACTCAGGTGTTTGTTGGCTGGCTAGCCGCCTCGAAGTAAAATGTAAAAGTAAGCTTTGTCTGACTTTTCTCAGTAGAAGTGCTAAGTTTAGTCTCACTCTTCCATCTACGTATAAACTTCATAGAATTGAGTAATCTCTGGGACTTTCCAATGTGGCTGAGTTTAGCAAGCATGTTCCAAAATTATGCATTATGAAAAGGAGTGTGTGATACAAAGTACAACTGAACTGCTTAAGACTTGTTCCTTAGAAAAACAAGCTAAAAAATTACATTATTTACAGTTTCCTGGTAGCCAGAGTAAATATGTTATTAGTTTAGATCCGTCTCCAAAATGCGTAAAAACTCAAAGGGTCCAGTTTCTAGAGGTCGACATGAAACCTCAGAGAAAATTGATAGACTGTATTTGCAAAGGAGAAGAATGCAGGATAACTTGCACATTTGAACATTAAAGTATTCTTCCTGTGTCCCATTACTCCCTTCTCATGAATTGCCAGGAAGCACATCTAAGTGAGCTGAATTCCATGAGCTAAGATGAAGAGCCAATGCTAAATATCTCTTATTTCACATAAAAGTCATTTATTGTCACTTGAGCTTAGAAATTTACTTTTTATAGAGATTTTTTGACCTGCCAGTAATGGCTTCTAAAACTCTTATACATGCAGGGTGGCTTTTTCTGCATGACAGCAGTGACTTACTTAGTTAAGAATTTTACTGGTGTATGATACTAATAAAATATAATGTGCTGCAGGCTCTCATATAGACAAGGCAGCTCTGTACAGGAAGTCAGACATTGTTCACATACAAGTGTTTGTTCTGATACCTGTCAATATAAAATATGAAAACACATCCAAAAAACTTCAAAGACATTCCAGATACAATTCCCTATATCATGGTTCTTTTATATTACTGAATGTAATGTATAACTTTTCCTTAGTTCATCTGGCCCATGCTGACCCAATGACATGTAACAAAATAAAATACTGTGTACAGTTGTATGCAGGCACATGGAAATGGTGATTCCATAAAGTGAGAATTAAAATTCCTATTTATAGAGTAACCGGGCAGGAAATATATTTCTTAGTTGCATGCTGTCTGATTTCATATTTAGAATAAAATATGTAAAGTATCTATACCTTTTTCAGATCTTTCTTATAGATGATTGAGACTATAGGAATCAAGAAATTCTGTTCCCCTTAATGTGTCTGAGGTGACTGTAATATTTAGTTTATATTATGTTTAAGAGTAATGTTATTGAATAATATTGTTGTTTGAATTAACATTATTATACTGTAATGCCTTCTATTATTAAATAAAATGTGGGAACAGCTTCTCCCATGTATTCTTCTCTCATGTATTTTTGCCTGATATTTAAAACTGAAAGAAACTCTAGATCTAGTAGTATTGGTATGATGAAGCCAATGTTGTAAAAAACCGTGGTTTTTTGGTCAGTAATGCTAAGGCTAAGAAATATTGGGAATCCTGTTTCTCACAGCAATATAAAATAATAATCCATTTTATTTGAAATAGAGTACATTTTCATTCACTTGAATCGTGTTAATCACACATTTTTAATTTTTCCTAGGATAACGGTATTAATCTTGTGGATTATGTCGTGATATATTACCTACGCCATTGTGATAAGGTAAAGGATTGATTTGCTCTATCAGCCTCTCAAAATGCAGGTTTCTTTAAGAGATGGTAAAAGGGTTTGTAACAGCTTTATAGAAATCTGAACATAGTACCTCTGATGGGAAAATAAAATCCATTTATTTTGCTTTCTTATAATAGTTGTGTACCTCAATAGGCATGAAATTTGGTATAAGTTTGAAGATAAGACCTTGGAAAATTTTGCATTGGGTGTTGAGTGAACTACTGCAGGCAATTAGCTGTGACTGCTGCAGACTGGACAGGTGGTCACTGCAGCCCTGCCTTATTACATATGGGTTGCTGTAACACTGATGTCATTACATTGGAAGGCAGAAGTATGATTTCTCTCTTAGGACAAAATGCAAGGACAGGTTGGTATTCTGAGATAGGTGAGTCAGCTGATGGGGATGAAGTTAGGGGTTGAAATGCTGCTTTGAGTGAGTTACATTCCATTGTATATGATACTCCTCCGTATATGTATTTATTCATAATATATACATTCATATATTAAATATATAAATATTTGGTATCGGCAACAGCCAGACTTATTGAGTGGAGAATTTAAACTATTGTATTTTAAATGAAAATGTTGCTATTAATCGATTTTAAGAATGTGATTGCCGGGTTTTTTCTTCCTTTTTTTTTAATTCTTACATAAGATTGTTGAATTGATGAGTTAGCAGTCGTGAGATATGTAGATCTGTATCAGTTTTCTTTCTTTAGGGTTTTTGGGTTTGTTTGTTTCTCTTTTTTCTTGTGTTTTCTGTTGCTGGTTTTGTTGCTTTGGGGTTTTTTGGGGGATTGGGATTTTTATGCTCTCTAATTAATTTATTTAAATATTTCTGCAAGCTTTCTACTATACTGTAATTTTACGTCAGGGAATTTTGTAAAACAAAACAGTATATCTTCCTTGGGAGGAAATAAACACAGTGTGATTATCATCCATTGCACTTTCTCCACCAAAATGTTGATATCTTTATAATAATAGTTCTTCCCCATTCACAAAACAATTAGTTCTCCAACCTGTGAGTTTTCCATTATTACAGACTGAAATCTATGCAGGTATATGCATATTTTAAACTCTGTAGTATATGCTTATACTTAGGACAGCAATGTCATATTATTACCATTTATACGTACTTTACTTGTTAAAATTCCACTGGAGATATTGCTTTGAACCTTGTAAAGTTTTTTGTTGGTTGGGGATTTTATTTTTGTTTTGTTTCATTTCGTTAGGCAGAGCTTCTGTTGGGTTTGTTTGTTTGTTTTACTTCCGATTGTTTTTTTCTTAGTGTGCTAAAGATAAAATATATACGTAGGAGTTCCATACAGACTTTAACCCTTGTGATTTATTTAGCCACATAAACCTTCAACTGTGTATTTTTATCTGGGTGAACTGCTTGAGGAAATATATGAATAGGGTTTTCAATTAATGCTTATAAAGTGTGTGTGTTTTTAATGAATTGTGAGAGAGTGAAACCACAAACTTTTGGCATAGAATCACTTCTTGAATTAAAATGGGCATTCCAGTTATCTTTTTTTACGAAACTTCTAATCCCTTATCTAAACCTTTATTGATGTGAAATTAACTGAAATGTTGTGAGTTTAATGTTTCAAAGTTCAAATTGAGCACAGTTTGCTTTACAACATCTAAAAGGAAGTTTCAATACTCAGAATGGTCAGTATTTAATCTTGAATGAGATGTTGTTTTAGCAAGAATTATTTAAAACACGTTATTTTTGTAATTTTATAACTGTTTCATAGATGAGGATTTAAAAAAAAAGTATTGTATTTCACTGGAAGTGCATTCAATTTTCATAGTGTCCTGTTTGTTTGTTTGTTTGTTTAGGAAGCAGGAACAGACAAGAGTATTTTTCCTTTACCAGAACCACAGGATTTTTTCCAGGCCTCCCAAGTTAAATTTGAAGACCTAATAAAAGACTTAAGGAAACTGAAGAGAGATCTAGAAGGTAACTGGGAACTTTCACATTTGTTCTACTAACAACAAAGTGCCACTTAAAATGTGATCTTTATGAGGTTTTCTTATTGCTAATTAGGTTTATAGTGTTGATTCATTTAGAGTTTTTACACTGTGGCACAAATTACTCACATAAATTAGAAAGAAAAAAAGTTTAACTCGTGACTTAATAAAAATGAAAGTAGAGATCCTGAAAAGTAATTTTCCCTTTTACAATCGAAAGGCCCCTAAAGAAATCTTTCTGAATATTTCTTTAGTTATGTGTGAATTTTCCTCTGGCTTCTCCAGAACTATGTGTTTAACTGTAGATATCTGTTAGCTCCATAACATAAATACTTTCTTCAGTACTTGTATAACAACAATTTAAAAGCTACAAGAAAGAGTTGAATACTATTAATGTAGAAATAAAACACAGCTTGCCAAGGCAGAGCAAAGGGAAATGGAAAGCTCCAGTTCAAAATATTTTCACCCTGGGACATAAAATAAACATTTAAAAATGTTTATTATAAAGAGGGGCTCAGAAATCCAACTCATCTATCAATCAAGGTACTGAGTGGAAATAAAGTAGGAAGGGTTGTTCTCTTAAGTATTCCAAGCAGTTTCTTTTCTATTTTGTGCTGCATACAATTTTTCTAAAATAAATTCAGCAGATGATGACTGAATATTTTAAGCTTTTTTCTTGTTACAGAAAAGTTTGTTTACTAACTACAGAAAAGTTTGTTACTTTACTAAGGTAGTTCTGTGTAGAAGATGGAGTTTAGGAAGAGAATCTGCATAAAAACCTGTAAAAACTTTCACGTTTAGATTTACATCTTTGCACCAGAATGGAAGAGTCCTTTTATAATCAGCATTGAACAAGATAATTGTTTTCAAATTTTTTCAATATAAGGTGTTGAAAACCGTTACAAAATAGTTTATCCTTAGAGCTAGGAATTGCTGGATTAGGTCACTGCCATCCTTAGGATAATTTCAAAGGTTAATAGTGGTAGGAAAGTATCAGTTGTTGTTTGTTCGACCCGGGCATAAGTGAGTGCTCTATCTCCTCTCATCGCTTGGCCCTGTAAGCCCCTTGGCCTGCCCTCCTTAGGGCTAGTTTTTGCGGAAACATGATCTGTGTTTGATCTTGTACTTTTTCAGCATGTAGTCCTGCTGTCATACATCTTAGTCGTGCAGGATCTGCATTGAGGCTGGGACATTCACATCGTATTTGTTCTACATTGCAAAGACACAGACAGCGAGTAGGAAAAGCTAAACTCTTTAACTCTTAAAATAAAAACTTCAACTTTCTTGTAATCAGTGATTTCTGTTTTCTAGACCAAATTTTTGTAGCAATTTATATCAAACCTAGAAAAATTTTTATGTTGAGGTTGTTTTCATAATTCTTTGTGGAGGTGTATGTTAAACCCAGCCAAAGCAATTAACATACAAAGTTAATGACAACAAAGATTTGAAACCAAAAAGATTGTGGAAATGTTTTCAGATGTTGGTATTTTATCACTTGGAAATATACAACAGATTCAAACAAGCATTCCTGTGATTATTTCTTTTACATTTAAACAAAGAAACAATCACTTATATAAGAATTTATCTTTTTCAATTATTCCCTTTCAAATTTTTTTCTTCGGTTAATGCTCTAGTTAATTTTTAAATCAAAATTTTAATTGAAGAGGTTATAATTTTAACACGTACAACAAAGATTTGGTGAGTCTCTGTAGTTTATTGTAGCCATTAAAAAGTTGTGGCTGCTGGCAGAGTACCAGTGAAAGTCTAAAGCTGAAACAGATGTGAGTAGCAGAAACCAAGTCCAGAGAAGCGTCGGGCCCAGCTATCCAGACAGGCGCGGCCCTTCAGATGTAAATAATTTGAACAATATTAACTGGGGCTGCCTCTGTTATAGGGTACATTGGATTTATTTCACAGTTTGTTGGCTAAGGTGGTCTCAAGCAGATTACCTTGGAAGTGGGATGAGACAAAGATAATAAATGGAGGAGGGGTTTTCATTGTGTCATTAGGGAATGAACTAATGTTCCTGTTAGTGACTTACCTTTTTTCTGAGATTTGTAAGGAATGATTAACAAAAAAAGGAGTCTATCACTTCCTGCAACTGAAACGGCAATTTTGATAGCTACTTTTCATAGTAGTTGTCATTTAGTATTTAAAAAGATTGTAAACTAGTATTTGACTAGTTTATCAAGGCATTCATTTATGTTTCTAACATGGATATTAACATAAGAAAGATGGAGTTATCATGAGTGTTGTGTGTTAATGGTATAAAGCTCTGGTTTGAAATATGTAGACACTGTGGAACCGAAAGTTCAAATCTAGATGGAGCACAAACCCTTTCATCCTTTTCAGATAAACAGATCCATACAATTTGCTATTTTGAAATCTTTCAGACTAGACTTTAAAGGTACAGGCTAACTTTACTCCGAAGGGATTAGACTCAAGTTAGAATCAAGAATTCAAAAAAATTTTTGGACAGCCCTAATCCAACACGTTTTTAAAACGTATTCCAGAACAAACTTTTTAATCATGAGCGTTTTAGGTTAAAAAGAATGAGAAACAAAAATATGCATTTGATGTAGGCTTTTAAGGGGAAAGAAGTGAGTATTAGATGGCGAGATGAAAATTTTAGAGTGAAATCTGGTTCCACTCTGACATCCCACTAGAAAGAAATTTCTGTAAACTCAGGTTTTCACTCCAGGTCTTGTTGGTGTATTTCCAAGGTTTTCAAATATTACACAGTATCATAAGCAGATACATTTATTCATTTAACACGTGCTAGCTTTCCAGTTAATTTTTATAGTTATGGGAAGAAAAGGTTTTGCTTTTCCTAAGATTTTAAGACATCTTATTCCTTGTCTAGGGCAATGAATGATTTCCACATTTTCCTTCCCCTGTGACCAAACATGATTTACCTTCTAGTTTGGACAATGCCACTTGGTATTCTTGAAATTGTTATTCTTCTGGAATTAGCACAGAATGTTTTGAATGTGAAATCATAAGAAGATTTTCAGAAAGAAAGCCTCTTTACTAAGGTTTGATAGACTAGTATAAATTTTACCATGAATCCTTTTATTAATCTATGTCCAAAGTTGAACAATTTTAATTAAATCAAAATTAGTTGCACTGTAGGTTGTTTCCATGTGTCATACTCATTCCTCTGCTTTGCAATACAGTACATAAAATTTTAAAATTTTATGCTGCTCTGTTACTCAAAAGAAAGCAATACTAGATTCCATATATAATTTACTGTGATGTTCATTATAACTTTTTTGTATTCTTGACCTTAACAAATTATATTTTTTGACTTGTTAGAAATGCAAACCAAGGTAGGTCCACTCTAAGTATTTTCAAGAGTCACACTTCTATTTCTCATAATTAATTAAATTTCCTATGAGATTGTAACATTCTGATTCCATTGAAAATCCACATACCCTTTACTTTCCCCCATTGTCATGGCCACCAGTAGAAATATTGGTTACAATTTTCATACTAATATTTTTTCAGTACTATATATATGTTTTAAACTTTTATGAACTTAACTGTGTGTGAGTATATATGTAGGTGTTTGCACACACATGCATGACAGAAAGGAAACAATCTAAAATAAAGCGGAGACTTTATGAGTCAGCTGTACAATGGTCACTTGGAGACAGAAGGCATGGATTTCCATTGGGCACCTCTTAACCTAGTTGTTGACAGATCTGTATCTTGCATAAGTGTGTAACCCCCAACATTTCCCATTTAAATAGGAGAACTTCACCAAAACTTGCGTTTATGACAACTCCATTTTGTAAAATTGCATAATCCTTATGAAAAGATTAAAAGTAAATAAATGTATGCATGAAAAGTTGAGAAATCACAATGTTGCGTTGGCCATTTTCACACCGTTTTTTATACAGAATCATTACAAGTATCTTAAAATCACAGAGAAGTGCAGGTTGGTGGGTTGGAATGTACATCTGGAGGTCCTGTGGTCCAGAGCCTTTGAGTAGGAATAACTTCATATTTAGATAAGGCTGTACAAGGCCATAGTCAGCTCAGTTTTGAATCTAAGGATGGAAATCACAACACCTCTCTGGGCACCTGTTCCAGTGCTTAATTGCCATCTTGAATATTTTTCTTCATCCCATGTGAGAATTTCATGTGCTGCAACTTGTGACTATTGCTCCATTTTCTTTAGATGTGCATTCCTGAAAAAGTCTGGTTCTGTCTTCTCTTTAGTTACTCGTTATGTAGTTGAAGGGAAAATCTGGATCCCCAGCCAGCTTTCTCTATACTGGGCTGAACATACCTGGCTTCCCCTGCCTCTTTTTCAAGTGCTTAAATGCCTTTTCATTCCTAAATGGCAAGACAATACAAATAGTCTTTTTCAGATATGTATATATATTCATATATAAATAAAATATATTCTTGTTCACAGAAACGGGTCTGGTGGTCAGGATGTGACTAGCAAGCACCATGCCAGTCATGTCACTCTCTAAACGTTGTTTCTTAGCATTGCTGATTAGACCAGGCTAAACTGTTGCATCTCCACTGTTCTCATTCAGGGCCTCTTCAGGTAGCTAGCTATCACATTCTATTGCAAAGCACGTAAGACAATACAGAAATAAGAAATGGATGGAAGCTGAAAAGGGTCACAGGTTCTCAATTCTTTCAGCAACTGTTACTATAAAGAATCAAGGAGGAAGCTGCTAAAAGAAAAAATAATCAGTTCATGCAGACTAAAACTCTGATTTTCCAAATTTAAAGTACTGAAAAACATCTGGATTTATCAAGGATTCTAAGGGAATATTTGTATCTATAGGAAAACATACAAAGGCAGATAAGTTTAATCGGTATTATTCACAAGAAGTTAATTTAAAATTCCTAAATGTCTTTTCCCATCAGAGTCCTCAAACTGAGTGAAAGGGTTTTGCAACAAAATGTCCCTTAATTAACTATAGACTGGTTTTATTCTAGAGATTAATTGATGTTTTCAATTAATAGATTGAGGTAATTTCAGCTCTCGTTGGATTTCTGTGTATGCATAGATGGAGAAATTAATTTGATGTGTTATCATTTATTCAGGTGGAATTACTTAGTTCATACATAATACAGCCTTCAGTAAAGTCTGTTCTGTGGACTAGAGTTTTAGTGCCATCATGATACAGCTCAAGGATCAATCAACAGCGAAAGGATTAGAGTGTCGAGGGGTTTTGTCTGTTGTTTGATTTCCTTAGTAGTAAGGTTACTGGAGCACATCATGAAAATTCTTAAGTATTGTATCAGGTTTGAGTATTAACTTTCTAAATAACTTGTAGCATCAATAGCTACTTCTCAATAAAAGATGATTTCTTTTTCATTACAGGAGGATAGTGTTCAAAAAAGTATCAAACACACTCTTCTAAAATATTTTCAACCAGCTGAAGCCTCAGTCTCATTAAATTCAATGTTTTAAGTCAATTTAGAAGAGGGGCTTAAGTGTCTGACTAACATACACGTCAAAAAATCTTCACGAGCAGAGAAGTTGTATGATAATTTACAGGACCTACGTACTTCTTTTTTCCTCATGTTAGTTGTATGTTCTTTAAAATTTTGGAAGTGCAAGCAAGTAGAAATTTGAACTGGGTGGTGGAACATGAGGAGCCAAATAGATGCATGTGTTATTTCTTTAGGTAACAGCATAAAAGAAGCATGTTGTTTTGTATGTGGTTTCACTGTTTTGGACAGTCCAGTATTTACACTATCTATTTTGAGGCAATGCAGAATGGTGTAAGGAAAAGAGCAAAGGATGGCTTTGTACAGGAAAAGGGGATTTTTTTTGCAAGAATTGACATTCTTTTCTTTCTAAGAGTTTTCTGAACACTTTATGAATGGTCTCTTGCCTCAGCAGGATGAAAGGTATTTCAGTTTGTTTTGATTTAGAAAGATCCAACACAGGCATTAAAAATGCATTTTCTATATGTGCATTGGATTTTATTTTATAATAAAACTAACTTTTTGACAGTGTTCCACTGGTAATGTTCATATGTGAATACATTTACTAGGAATTTTTCTAAATGGATCATTTCTTAAAATTTCATTAGAGTTTTTAGTTTTTGATAAAAAAAGATAGTATGGAATGGTTTAAATAACATTCAGTTATATATAATAGAGGCGCAAAGCAGTAATGTTTTTGAAGAATTTATTCCCTGAAAGCAGATGTCTGCATGTGTGCACAAAGGCACAGGGAGAAAGCTTTCAGTTGGTTAAACAATGGCATGCCGTTAATTTTTTCTTTTATATTTTTTTTCTTTGGCTAAAGAATTCTCGGAAATTTCTTGTTAAAAATCATTCTGTAAATGTTAAGATTCTAAAATGAATCTTGTAAATACCACAGTTATGATTTTCTGTGCAGTTTTCTGTCTGCCCTTTTAAATAAATAAACACATGTGTAGATGTTAAGCATTAGTTACGTAACTATGAGGGATACATCTGGGAGCAGGTAGTGTACATCTGGGAACAGGAGGAATATTGTCCCCATCAATGTGTATGATGGATAATGAATTATGCAGTTTGGAGGGTGTGAAATGCTAGTGTTGGGAGGAATGGTGACTTCATATTTATGGACCTCATCAGCTTTTTATCTTTGCAGAAGCGTGCAGTGAAAGACAAGACAGATTTCTGCTAGAATTGAGACAGTCACATATCAAAGATTGAAAGTGCATTAGTTCAGGCTGTGGGATACAAATTAGTAATAGTGAGGCTAAATAGCACTTTGAGAAGTGTTCCTGCTAATATTGCAGGTAGTTTATGAATTTACATGATTTTGAATATAAGCTGAATGCTCCAGCTGAACCAAAATTCTACCAAATTGGTAGAAGAATTAATTAGGTTGAACTTTATGATCTGTCTTGCGCATAAAATCAAAGATCCAGCAACAGAGAGGAAAATAGGGGATCACTTCTCTGGCTTCTGCAGTTTCAGCTCATAAACTGTTTCAGCCATTGCCCAAATCTCTTCTATCTGATCCCTTATTCAGTATGCTAAGTGACAAAATGTTTGAGTGTTTGAAAGGTCTTTTTTTTTCTTAGCACTGTAAAAATCGTAGCTCATCTGATGAAAATATTATTCTTGCTTCTTAAAACTGTTGTCTCCCTCTCAATTACCCAGACAAGACTCTTCAGTTTCAAAATACTCATTATTTTGTACTGTTCAGAGAGAAGGGAAGTGTTCCAGTTTCTCAGCAGATTCTGCTAGCGCACAGTTCTACGCTCTTGACAGATCTTAATGATGTGTGAAGTTCTGTATGTTCGGATCTTGACACTTAACAAAAATTTTCTGCTAATCACGTGTGCTGGAATCACTTAAAGGAATCTTACAAAGGCTTGACTGGAAAATTATGAGGCTTTAGTCATTATAATCATTTATATGTACTGTTCAGTCCCTTGCAGTGTGCTTCTCTGCTGAAGGGTGCCCTGAATGTAAACTACCATTTCAGAAGGAGTACATTAAGCAGAGGCTCAGATATGTTGCTATGGTGTGAAAAATATTTAGTTTTACTACCAGTCTTTGTTCATTTTGCTAAATGTGTTCTTGGGAAACAACTTTAACAGAAGGATTTTTAAATTACTTATATAAAATGTTGATGCCATTTCACCAAACAAGGAGCTAAAAAATTTTCTTTTAGGTTAGTTGAAACTAATATAGGCCTGAAAGTTCCTCTGTATGCCATCACCAACTTTAAAAGTTCAAAATGTTGTTGAACTTAAAATAAACAAAGCCCCCTCAAAAGACAGAGGTAGAATATCTGATCAAACTTGTGAGAATTGTCAAGATGTCTGACTCCTTCAGAACAGGTGAGCTTTACAGAGTGTTTTGTATGCCACTAATTCAATTATTTCACTTTCCACATCTTAGGACTTATCACTGAAATGTTTTTTCTGTCTCATTTATATATGACAGCTGGAGAACATAGCAAATACTTGTTTCTGTGTGTCACGAGGAAGTGTGCTTCAGACAAAGACTGGACTTTCTGCTTATTATCTTCTATCCTCTGAAATTATTTTTTCTAAGAAAATGGAATTATTAATATGTGAAGAAGATAATTGTATGTAGAAGCACATTTCTTCTTCTAAATTAGCTGAAAATGTCTTCGCAGAACAGTAGCTATGCAATCAATTAATAGGTTAGAATGGTGTATTTAGTTTTATGTGTGCTAATACTTTTATGCATTAAATTGCTGACCTTTATTTAAGACAATAAAAACGAAGCCTGAGAACAGAGTGCTACCACAATCTGATGCCCTTTTACATTTTTCTCAGATATTTTTGTCTCAGAAAACTTCCCACCCCACTTCATGGCTCTGGCTTTGGTGATAGTGCTTGAACATTTGTGAGTGCATGTATCAATATGTGTCAAAAAGGGCAAACAAAATACTGTCTCTGAAACTTTTCTGAGTCAGTAGCAGCATAGCCTCCTGCAGTTGGAAGTTGTTAAAATTCTTACTGTGCTCCCATGGAATACAGATGAATTTGTTCCCTTCTGTACATTATTTAAAATTCTATCTGAAAAGAAAATTTACGTGCAAGTTTATTTGTAAGTGCAAAAGCTGTAGATAGTGCAAAATGTATTAAATTAACAATGTCATGTGAACAGCTCCAGTAAGTAGGTACCTAAGTGTGTGTAATAAATGAATATAACCAGATCCTGCAACAGTGTCCAATGGGTAAACATGTATCTCCAGTAACTATTTGTTTAGCTTGCAAAGTTGTTTCCAAGCAAGAAAATTAATACAGCAAAACCAAAGGAACTAAATCATGAGAAAATTATATCACACTTGCTGAACAACACAAATTTATACTTTTATCTGAGGTTTATTAGGTTTTCATTTGGGTGTATAGATCCATGTAGTGTAACAGGTTTCTGCACTGTAAAAAATCGTGGATTCTCTCATACAGAAATTTGGGGTTGTTTAGCACTACATTAAATTAATTTGCAATCGATTTCATGATTTCAAATGCTCTTCGAAACAGAAAAGGTGAGGCTTCTAAAAAAGAATTATCAAACAGTAATCCTTCTGTCAAAGATGCTTGCATTGTGACAAAGTAATAGGGTAAGCTTGGCAGCATAACCTGCCATACTCTGAACAGACAGGAGCAGGGGAGGTTTAGCAGCTCTCACAGAGGCATAACTCATAGGGGATAGTGTCAGTGACAGGTTTATAGGAATTCATGGTGTTGATACTTGGTTTTGCTGTCAGGCTGATTCCTGTAAATGCTACTGGTGGGTTCTGGTGAGTAAACAGTTAGTAATTTACTGTTATCAACTTCAAACTGTTTCTGGTTTGGCGTTTACTTTAAAAATGGTGCTTAAAAAATTCCAAATCGTGTCTGATTGACACAGAAATGCTCTTTACGTGAAAGTTTGTTTATGGGCTATGATTCTTTTGACAGATTTACAAGTGTCTGTGGAGTTTTAAGACTATTGCCCAATAGGCATTAAGTGAGAGACATTCTATTTTGTAAATATTTTCACTTATATTGGGGATTTTTAAAGAACTTTTTGAGCCAAGTACTGCATTAAATCTGAAGACAGTGGCAAACTGATAATCAGCAGTTTCCAGCTTTGTTTTAATGTTTTGCTAATGCTTTCCATTTCTGTGGCCAAGATTTGTAGTGGGTGAAGCATGATGTGCATCCAACAATTTGTAAGGGCTTTCAAATACTTTTACACACTTGTATTTTCCCTTTTTTTTTTTTTTGCAATAGCTCATTTAGAAATAAACAATTTTCAAAGTAGCATATTACATTCAATTTCACTAACATACAGCTCATACCAAGGAAAAGAACTAAAAGTTTATTACATTAGTGGAGAATTTGCATCTGTTTGAAGTCAGTAATGCTGAAACAGGTTTTTATTTTCCCAAAAGATTATTTTGGAATGAGATGGTGAGAGGAGAAGTGTATGTGTGGTGTGATAGCTGTCAGCTTCCTCAGAATTCCCTCAGATTCCCCAGAATTTTACACAATTTTTCAGAAAGCAGTTTTTCAGTATGTATTTAAAAGGAATGCATAATAGGACCCTTTACCTCCAAACCATTCTAATAAAAACTTTGCTGACATAATTTTCTTTTAAAGAGGAAAAGGTTTGTACTGTAGTGAAAACGAGAACAAAATATAAAGAATAGATGTAATATTCCCTCATGTTATAGTATTTTTAGCAAGGAAAATCAAAGCAATTAATGGAACTAGACTTCCCAGTTTTAGGGTTTTTTTATATAATGTTTGGCATGACTTTTATTTTTAATGGTATGTTTCAAGTAAATAAAAAAACAACTAACCAAAAAACCTTATATAACAGGAAATTCAGTGAATGCTAATTACCAGAAACTTTTTTTATTATGTTGTGTAGAACTGAGGTAGGTCATACAGTTGAATGGTAGACTTCCACCATTACTACGAAAGCAGCTTGACAAAGACCACCTGACTTTAATATGTATCATTACAACTGCCATTTTAATCAAAAACTTCACATTAATGGTGTCATTAAATGCTTTATCTCCTCAAAATATGTCTTTTCTTGTATCTGATTTGTGGTTCCTTTGAACACACTTCCATCATTCCTTGCCATATTTATTCCCTAGCAAATCTGGTCATGTTCTAAGGTTCTTCAGCCTAAAAGATCTCTTTTTAAGGCTTTACAATAATGTAAATTATCAGAATTTGCCAGCGTTTACTTAACTACTTCTGTCTCTTTCAATTTCATTGTTTCAAGATGACTTAAGCATTTGAAACTGGTATCATCTCATTTCACTTCATCTCAAACTTTCAGGGTTTTAATCAGCATCCTGATTCACTTATTCTGTGTCATCTGTCCCATTTCTCTTCATTTCTGTGCCTTTCTTCTTACTGTTCCTCTCCCCTCATTCCAAATATTGATCTCCTTGTTAGGGGTCTTAGGATTCTTCTTAAGAATTCACTATCCAAATCAATTTTTCTTCTATGTGCTCTTATGTATTGGCACTTATTGTCCAGATTTTCCTGTAGTTTTTGTCATCTAACCTTTTAAGGTTAATGTTAGTAATCTCAATTAAAAAAAAAAAATACTGAAGGTGGTTTAGATGTGCTTTCTTTTTACTTCAGGAACAGTTCATCCTACTCTTGGTCAGTTAAATACATGGGACCTACCTTTCTAAATCTTGTGTTATTAAAGCTTGTAGGAAGCATCCATGAAGCTTTCAAAGCTTCAGATGATGCATTAGCAACACCATATGTTTGGGAAAATGCCTTTTTAGAGTATATTAGAGTGTGTTTAGATACTACTGTACCTACAAGCTTATTAGTCTAATACATAATCATAGAAATTTAATTCTGTATAGATTTATATAAATTGAGGTAAGAGTATTATAAAAGAATTACTGGTTTGCAATTGTTGCAACCTTACATGACTGTAATAATCATGGGCATTTACTGTGTTCCAAATGCCTGAACTTATTACGTGTACTATATTACTTTTACAGTTTTGTCATTTTATATTTATCCTAAATAGTTTCTTAATAGTTCCTCATGATTTTCTGTATATTTGTTTAAACAAAAAGAAAGAACACAAACCTATAGCTGTTACTTTGTTGAAACTTACAGTCAGAAACTTAAAATACTTTCTTAGTTATTTTGCTAGATTTTTCCACCTATAAAATTTTAATTTCTGTTGTCTTCCAAAGTAGACAATTTCTTCAACAATTTGCTTGATTTAAATCTCTTTGTAATTTTGCAAATATAAATATTAAGTATACACACATTTCAACCAGAGTATTATAGCAGTCACAGAAAGTTCAAATTTTCAATAGTAAGCAACATTTATCATAAGACAATAATCTTAAGATGTCATATAAACCTCCCTGATTTTGGAATTTTTTTTTGCTTAATTTAAATGATTAAAGACACATAACTGAGCAGCTAATAAAAGACTTTCTTTCCCAATCTAGTATGGTTAAATTACCATTCCATTCTGCCTACTATCTGGCATACAAACAAATATCCATTAACTTCACTCGGAATCATTTGAAAGGTTTGTCATATGCTACGGGTTACAAGACTGTAGATTAAAGATGAACTTAGACTGCAGCCCAGGCCATTTTACACCACCTGCATGAGTCGTGGAGAGTTGCTAAATTAAAATGTTCTCTTGGGTAGGAATGGGTATTTTTCAGTATTTTTCTATAAGAATTGTCCAAATGCGTTTCTGCTCTCAATTAATTGAAAAGCTGTGGTTCTTTTCAGTACATCCTGATGGTCCAAGGGTATTATAAGCACAATGCTACTTGGACAGTAAAATGTATGCATCTATTTTCAACCTTCTGTTGATTTTTTATACCACATTGCAAATTTAAATTAATGTGACATTTTCATTACACAGGCTCAACTTCTGTTTCCACAGTTTTGCATTAGTTTTTGTTTAATGGTGGTAGCAATATGGTGTGAATACAGTTCATGCAGCCAAACTGTAAGTCTTAGGTTTAATTCTGAAATAAGTTTCCATCTGAATTTAGCCTCTTGGGAATGAAAAGTTGTGAAAGAAAAATTTTGTAGTGGTTCATAAATTCAGTTGCTAAATGGAAACTAATTTCATTTTGATTTCTTTCTCCCGTCACCTTTAATGTGGAACACCGGAATGCACTAAGTTTAGTAGATGTTCTAGGCCTGTTAAAATTCATTGGGAAAAAAAAAGGTTTTTTTTAGAAATTGGCATGGCATCAGTTCTTCAAATAGCAGATAGATTAAATAGTAAACAAATTGCACTTAAATGTAAGTTAACTTTCTTACATACTTCAACTGTTTCGTGTCATGGTCTGGGGATGGAATACTTAAGTAATGCTGAATTTCTGCATCTGTTTCAGGAAAAAGGTTAAGTATAGGATGCCTGGCACTGATTGATTAAAATCAATCCAGATACAAGGCATCCTCCACTCACCACAGAAACAGTCTTTAAAGCTTTAAATTACCATCTAGAATTATTGTGTGAGGCAGGCTGTGTTAGTAGCAAGCCTTAGCACATTGCAGGAGTTTTAGGACAAATTCCTTACTAAAGACAAATTCTACTCTTTTAACATATAGAATTTTTTATTTAGTATGTTAGACTAGTATTGGTATTTTTTATTTTAATGTAATTGCTGGATTCCTTAGTGCTTATTTGTTACCTAAAGTTCAGGTGACTAATTTAGATGTAGACTCCTATAGTAGTGAAATCTACTTCTGGTACATTGCTTCTGCCACAAATGTGTCTCATCTTCTTTTTGTAGCCTCTGAAAAGCAAATGAAATTAGTTTGCAGAGAGTCTTCTGAAGAACATCTCCAGCCCTTCAAGGAGAAATTAGAGGAATTCTTCCAGAAAGGTAACCACATCTGAAAAAAAACTTACTGCCAAATAGTGTAGTGGTTTACAAAGTTATGCATAATGTAAGCTGCATAAAGTATCTGTTTCCTCTGAAAATTCCTGTGGATTATGTTGTTAATGGGCCTAATATATGTTAATATATGTCGATATATGTTACAGAGATCTTAGACATCACTTGTCAAAGATAAGTGCTCCCTTGATCTCACCCATTTCCCATTGGTTATTTTGTGCTTTGTTCTTTATTATTATTTGTAGGAGAAATGAAAAATATATTCATCACAGACCATATTTATCAGAGGAAATTTAAAGCTTCAAAGACTTACAAAGGACTAGAGCAAAAGACACTCTTTTAGAGAAAGTCCGCAATATACGTCATCTTTTCTCATTAGTGTGAACTCATGAACTGACTTACTCATATTTAAAGATTTTGTCTTGTGTGAGACAGAAATAAGCATTTAAAAAAGTGATTTACTAGCTTAGAGTCTGGGTGGGTGAAAACCAAGGTACAATTTGGTCATCAGTTGAAGACAATGTAAATGTAGGTTGCTGTTGAAAACAACAGTCCTGCTCCCTCATGTTTCTCATACTGTGTTCCCCATCACCTGCTTCTGCCAGCACCATTGCTTCTGGAGCTGTGCAAAATATATACAGGAAGAGACTGTCTCCCCTCTCCATGTAGGAGTACAGTCTTTTTAGGTAAAACAAATTCTGTATTTTTGACAGAGATATTAGAATTGTTAAGAATTTAATTGTATTTCTTGTAGAAATGGTGAACAGTTTAACAATTTGCTAGTTGAGAATTCATTTGAACTATCTGAATCTGCTTATCCGGACAGAATATTAGTGATCATTCAGATTGTTGTAATAATTAATTAGCTTAATCTTTTTTGTAAAGATTGTCCTAATGTCTTTTTAATAGCTTTGTTTCATGAGGCTATCTTGTGTAAATACTTTGTGTAAATACAAATGAAAACAGGCTGTTTCAAAAGTAGCAGTTAAATTGTGCTGTTAAATAAGCTAATATTCTCCTTTACCCTTCTCCCAGGCCATGGAACTCAATGGATATATTTATTTGATGTAATTTTTTTTTTAGTTGCAAATGTATTTGGACAGTATTTAAGCAGCAAATTCCTTGCCACAGAACTTCTAAAACAAAAAATATAATGGAAATCTTTATGTCACTGCAGAACTGTCTTATTGTCTTTCTAATGTATTTAACTGGAAATTTTCACTTACAGTTTAACAATAATATCAAGATTGTTATTGTACTATGTATATATATATATATGTTTGTATTTCTGCAGAACCATTATGATCTCCAGCATGTTTCTTGATCTAGCTTGCCAAAGTATTGTAGTAATTCAGTTTTGCCCAGGTCTTGCCAGGACCCTAACCAAACAGTGTCTTCCACAATCATATCACAGATTGTGTAATTCTTACTACACCCTGGATCTCATGAGGACTGTTGTGGTTCATGCAGAGTTGGCAGCTTAGCACCACACAGCTGTTTGCTTCCTGCCCCTCCATGGGGAGGCAAAGAGGGGTGGAAGGGTGAATGAAAGAAAACTAATGAGTTGAAATAGAGACAGTTTAATCGGGAAAGCAAAAGCTGTGTGAACAAGTAATGCAAAATACGGAATTCAATCAACTCCTTCCCATCAGTGAGCAGGTGTTCAGCCATTTCATAGAAACATTTAGGTTGGAAAAGGCTGCTTAAAAATCATCAAGTCCAGCCATTAACCTAACATTGCCTGTTCCACCACTAAACTATGTCCCCAAGAACATCTGCACTCCTTTTGAACTCTTCCAGGGATGGTTATTCCACTGCTTCCCTGGGTAGCCCGTTTCAATACATGATAACCCTTTCAGTGAAGAAATTTTTCCCAACATCCAATCTGAACATCCCCTGACACATTTGTCCTATCACTTGTTACCTGAGAGAAGAAACTGACCCTGATATCGCTATACTCCCAGGCTAAACCACCCCATCTCCCTCAGCTGCTGCTCATTGGACTTGTGCTCCAGACCCTTCCCCAGCTCTGCTGCCCTTCTCTGGACACGCTCCATCACCTCAATGTCTTTCTCGTGCGAGGGGCCTAAAACTGACCACAGGATTCAAGGTGTGGTCTCACCAGTACCAATTACAGGGGGTTTTGTCACTTCCCTCATCCTGTTTGCCACAGTATTTCTGAGTTCCATTTAGAACACACATTTCTAGATTCCACATTACCAGGAAAGCAGGTCTTCATCATGCATAACCGCTACTTGGGAAGACAAACATCATAACTCTGAACTTCTCCGCTGCTTCCTCGTTCTTTTCCCGGATTTATTTCAGAGGATGATGTCATGTGGTGTGAGTTATCCCTTTGGTTGATTCGTCTTGGCATCTCCCAACTTCTTGTTCATACCCAGCCTGTTTTCTGGAAATCAGCATTAGAAATGTAGAAGGCCTGAATGCTGTGCAGGACTGCTCAGCAATAGCTAAAACATAGTTGTGTTATCAACAGTGTTTTGGTCACAAATCCAACCTACAGCACTGTAGGAGCTCCCTGTGAAGAAAGTTAGCTCCACCAGCTAAAACTAGCAGAAGAAATAGCAAATCATATTAACACAGTCTCAAAAAAAATAAAGACAATCCAGTACCTGGTTTCTCCTGCAATGCTGAGCTACCTTTTTTATCATACTCCACCTTCTGATGAGTGGAATATTATATAAATACCCAGTTGATCTTGGAAGTAGACTAGTTCTGCTTTGGATAAAATTGCAATTTAATTATGCATTATCATTTCAAATAGAAAAACATATTCTTCAAAATATTTTCCCTGTTTATGCCTATTGATGTGGAAATTGAGATATATTTATCTTTGTCAGTGTAACAGAAAATTTTATCCTTATGTGTGTGACTAATGTATATATTTAAAAAAAGAAAGAGGATACATTCCTGCATGCTGTCCTGGGACAAGAAGTTCTATATATTATTTTTATTGGACCTCACTTTTTTAGTGAGATCTCTTGTATTCTAGAAAGAGCACATGGATTACTTACTTGTCCACTTTTAGTTATGTTCCCTTGTTCTAGTTTTGCTTTATAAAGTTATGCTTTATGATATCTAATCAGACACACTTAATTTTGTATAATTTAACTTCTCATCTTTTGACATCTTATTCTACCTTATTCTGAAATGAGTTTTCAGTAGGTTGTCAAATTCTGTAATGAAAGACACTATTTTTCTGTCAGTCACCTGACTGATTCGAATCTTTACAGTGGTGAACAGTACTTTCTGTGGTATTAGAATGGAAATCCTGTAAAATTCCACATGGACAATAGGGAAAAATAACACAGAAACCCATCTTGATTTATGGCACTAGAATAGGCGTTGGACAAATGTCAAGCTCAGAGGTGTCTGCAAACTCAGCTGCTTCTCTGAAATTAGGAGTTAGCTGATAATACTGAGCATCCGATAAGCATCTGTTTTCAGTTTTGTTTGTTTAAAAAAGAGTTGTGGCTGGTTTAAGCAAACATAAGAAAAAATTGTCTGTTATCTTTCTGCCAGCTCACAGCAAGTATCCAAAACTCAGATGCTTTTCTGAAACTTCTGGCTTGAAAATAGGGCTGGAACTCATAGATATTGAGGTTTTTCCCATATGCACAATTCCCATCATTTCTAGTCAATGCGAAGTTGGAAATAACTGTAAGGAAAAAAAAATCCTGGTTTGCTTATACTGAAATGTTTACATTTCCTAATTGTAATTAATGCCAATTAAATCTAATACTTGCTGTGTTGTAACAAAAAACACTGAGAGTGTTATGGAGACTGACATTCTAAAATGCTAGAAGGGATAAACTGTACTTCTGCTGATGTCAGTGGTGGTTTGTATAACTGAATGTAATGTAGCCCAGTGCCTTCAACAGGGAATTAGGTGCCAGAAGCTTTGGGTTCTGTTCCCAGTTTAGCTACTTTATATGTGATGCTAGCAGAGTTGGTTAATGTCCTTTTCAGAGAGCGCTGTCTTTTCTGGTACACAGAATGTTAAGTAATGATTCTTGCTGGTTTTTGTAGTGAAAGATAACCTTTGTCAAGCACTTTGTGAATCCCACATGAAAGACATCTTGTGTAAACTGTCTTAATGCTTCGCTAGTTGTATTTGATGCGCCTATGCTTTTTGGAAAAGGTTTAGATTATTCTCAAAGTTGAAATAATCTTTAGTAAATCTAATTATATCATGTGCAGCAAATTATGTTAGTTTTCCTATAGTATGGAGACCTACTAATTATTATGAATTAATATTCACTTACTGTATTTCCATTGAAATTACTATATGGGGCAGTTAAAAAGATGTTCATAATTATTTTCCATTTAAATTGCCATGATATGCAAGAAGGCCTTTGAAATCATGAAATTATTGTGTGGTCTGGAATGCTCTTTAATTCATTAAATTCTTGCTCAGAATTTCTTAAAAGAAGACTCCTCTTTTGATACAAAACTATCTCACACACAAAAAAAAAAAATCAGAATAGTTATATGACTATGAGAAAGATGCAAAATACTCTCTTTTGAAAAGGAGACAAAAAACCAAAAGATTTTGGTTACTGCAACTGTGCAGCTCACTAGAAGAAATTATGGCCATTAACCATTGATGTTTTCCATAGTGTTTCCTATTCTACTTGTACATTCCCTCAAGAATAATACAAACCAGAAAGCAAATGACATACAGGATTAGGTGACTAATGTTAATTAAATTTATTTCTTATTTTGCTGCTTGACTATTTCATATTGTTTGTCCATTTTAGTAAAAGTAGAAACAAATAGCACAGATTCATGCAGGATCTTTCAAAATCTGTTTCCACATTCTTCTTCATTGGATCCAGGTCAGAAAGCATGTAAAAACTTTAATCTGGGCTTGGGTTCCTCCCTTATGTACTGGAATGGGAAAATGAAAAAGTGTGTATGCTTCATAGCAGTTAGCATAACAAAAGCATAGCTGCTTCTCTTCATTTCTCTAAGAATAAAGCATCTTGGTGATGAAGACTGCGCTAGTACAGGAATTCGTTTATTTTAGAACAGAGTCTGGGAAGCGAGTAGTCTGATGTCAAGACAGAACAGTTTTTGAAATTCATTAGTAGTGGAAAGCAAAGCTATTTGGGAAAGGTGCACGATACACTGAAGTGACCAAGGTAACAAGCAAGATGGAGAGGGAGGGGTTTGTCAAATAGAGTAGTCATTGAGATTAATCCCAAACAAAAAGAAATTTTCCTATGTTTAGAAATCTAGCCTAACATTTGGGAAACATTGATTAGAATAATTGCTTTGCTACAACTGCTGTGTGTTGTATACTACATAAAAGGTCAACACTGTGCTATCTATGGGACTATGCAATAGAAAAATAGAGTCATAGACCAAACTAGTCACCGCAGCATTCTGTCAAGGAGCTAGTGAATTTTTCTGACAAGCTTAGCAATCACATGGAAACAGTCTGCAAATCCACTCTGAACTGCTGAGTGATTTCTTCTCAATAATTTTAGCCAGGCTGCAGTAGCTACCTGGGCATGCATCAGGTCCAGTGCACTTTCAAATGTGTTTCTGGTACAGGAGTTTTGATCCATATACCCTCATTTGCCTGTTGAAGTGCACCACAGAGGATTGTTGAGGTAGTCCATTGGGAAAGAAAATAGGAAATAAATTCTATTAGGAAGGCCATTAAGGTTGGAGCTGAGCATTGGGGCTGTTCAGCCTGGAGAAGAGAAAGCTTTGGGGAGACCTTACAGCAGCCTTCCAGTATCTAAAGCAGACTAGTAGAGAGCTGGAGAGGGACTTGTCACTAGGATATGCAGTGATAGGACAAGGGGGAATGGCTTTAAACTGAGAAAGTGTAGGTTTAGATTAGATATTAAGAAGAAATTCTTTTCAGTAAGGTTGGTGAGGCGCAGGAACAATTTGCCCAGAGAAACCATGGTTTGCCCTGTCCCTGAAAGTGTTCAAGGCCAGGATGGGGCTCTGAACCACTTGGTCTGCTTGTTCCAACCAGCCCCATGGCAGCAGGGTTGGAACTAGACAATCTTTAGGGTCCCATTCAACCCAAACCATTCTATGATTCTATGATAAAAGCTAGTAGCTGGCCAACTTGGAGTTTATTGTTCATCATTTCCTACTTATTCCTCAGTATGTGAATATGTTGTTCTTGTGCTATAGGTGCTCATACATGGTGATTTATGCTTCTCATCTAGTAGCACCTATTGTATGAACCCTGGAAAAGCAACCTTTTATTAGTTTATAGTCCCGTACATATTTTGAGTGTAGGAGGATGATAGCATAGTTTATTATATTACAGGAAAAAAAGTATTTCCACTGAAAATTGCTGCTTTTCTCTCAGAGCAGTCTATGAAGTATAAAGCAAGATGTTAGTGTCATTTAGTAGTAGTGAATAAGAAGTCAAGAATACTCCAAGATACTCTTTTTTTCACAGTACAATAATACTTCTTTTTTCTCTCTTACTGTCAACAGGACATACCTTTATATGTCTTAATACAGTCAAAGATTAAGAGGAAAATTACATTGGCACTTATTTCCTTTCATAGTGTGACAATATTATATTGTTGTTTTTAAGACAGATAAAGAGATTCTATTTTAAGTTGTTACTCAAAGCAGTTTGGTAGACCTTGTCTGTAATGACATCCCAAAATACCAGAAACTTCTGGGAACTATTTAAAATTCTTGCTTCTCTGCAATAAAATTACAGCTTTTCTCCCCAAGAAGAATATTAACAGAAAGAAAGATAAATATTCTAAGACTGTATATGAAATTAAGTCACATGCTTGTCTTCCCACTAGTGTTGTACTCCTCTGCTTGAATGTACATATTGGATTATGGTACTTGTGTTGCATTTGTAAAGCTCTCGAATGTCTTAATGCTGAACAAGTGAAGTAAGAAAATCAAGGATAATTTTTAAGAGCACTAAATTTCAGTAGCAGCTGTCTGTTAAAATACCACGTGTAAACAACAGCAGAAGAGCAATAGCACTTACAAGGTTCTTACAGCTGACCAGATTTTTCTTACCTGCAATTATGAAGCTGCTTCTGTCAACTAAAAAATATACCTCTGTACAGATAATCATTCCTACAAAGCACAAGACTCTATTCCACAGTGTGTGACTATCCACTCTGCATATCAAATACTGATTCTTCCTTTTGTGAATAAAATGTACAGATATGAAGACTTTTAACTTCAAAGCTTTATTTTCTGTTCTACTTACCATAACTTCTTTTTCATTTAATTTATTTTCACTGAGATGTTTTATTATCTCTGCCTCACATATGCAGTTCTCACATTAAACAGTGTGGGAGGATATTTATGTCCAGCGTCAAACATGAAAAATATGTCATATTTCCTTGCAGTGATAATGTTTGCTTAAAACTTTTTATGCTTCCCAGCAATGACATTACAGACCAGGCAAAGTTTGTGTTTAGATCTGGAACGCTGTTTTATATGCCAGGAGGAGAATTACTTTAATCTTTCAAACTGTTTGTGACAGACATAACTGTTTTCATCACTCAAAGATTGTCATATTTAAACAGATGAAAGAGTGATTTACATAAATTGGCATGAGTCTGCAAAGCAGAGAACCTTATTGCTGTGGTACTCTGAGACTGTATCATTAGACAATAGCCTCAGTCCGTAAGACACCAAATAAGTTGTCCTGGAATGTGATTGCATCCATATGCCTCCTAAGTAATGCAATATTGACAACGAGCTGATTCAAAGAACAAGAATTTGCTCTGAAATGAATATTTTCTCCTGCACTACCAGAAGAATTATCAACATCGAGTTCCTGAAAATTGGTGTTAATTACAGCTATGACTTTTCAGGAAACTTTCCATTTATTATTTTTGAAACAGATATACATCAAATTGCTATAACCAGTTTCACTATATCATGTCTTACTATAGAAATTGGAAGGTTACACTCTATTATAATGTGTAATATGAATGTAATTTAGAGGAACTGGTAATTGAAAACGCAATGTCATCTTCTCTTAAAAGAGAAGAAGGGAATCTCTTCTAGAAAACAGGTCCTTCCAACTTCCTTTCAATTTGATTGTATTGTACTGAATTACCATGGCTGTTACAAAGTCACTGGCGTGTCATGATAGAGAAGGATTTCCTATTAATAGCAACTAAGTGACATCATGAATGTTAGTGTTAATACCCTTGATTTAATACAAAAAGATGATGTATATGATAATTATAAAATCTATTCCTGGAATTACTGATGCCTTTCTATAACCACAATCAGCTATCTGGAGTTCCACATCCTCTTTAAATTCTCATTGTAACCTCTATTTTCTGTTCAATTCCACTGGATTTCTTCCATCTTCTATATCATGGACTTAGAGGTAAACAAAACTGTAAGTTATGTATGTTGGCTTTTCACAGGGATCCCATTAGACTTTCCTTTTAGTCTAGCTGCTTTTTTTCACTATATTCTTAGGAATTTCCTGCATGACTTCCTATTTATCTTCTTTTCTTTTCATGTCTTCGTGTGCTGATATTCAAAGTCAGTGAACTAACAGAACTTAAATCTGTGTCAAAGCTTCATTACAAGAAATAAAGATGCTCACTGATTCATTACTTAGATTATATAACCTGTGAGCAGTTGTTTACATATGTGGAAGAGATTACTGCAAGGAAAGAGCACAGTCAAGAATTGGAAAGGACTGGATAGAAGAGATTCATGCACTTAAATAATGAAAGGCCCAAACACACTTGGTCTCAAGAGACCCCAGTACCTAACCTCACACTGGTCACTCTCACCTTATGTGTGTCCCCTGTGCTCTGTAGTTTCACACCATTAAGCCTGGAAATTTCCTTCAGTGCACCATATAATACAAACTGAGTATGACAACCACATGCTTAATCTGGTATGCAATTCCATGGAATTTCTCTGTAGACTTTTGTAACTTTGGTATGCTAATACTTTTTCTCAATTATTTTTTGGAATTTCATTCCAAATTTGAAAAATATTGCCAATAATTTTATGATATTTCTGAAAAAATTTTAAAGTAAGTTGCCATTTTAAATATTTGATGTAAAGAATATTCTGTGGTTATAGATGCAGATGAGCCAAATTCCAAAGCAAGCACATGAATATCCTGTTCTAATGCTTTTGAGCATGATTGAGAAAATACTAGATGCTAAAAATTTCATCAAGAAATTGAAGCTCTCTGGATTAGATTCTCTTATGGTCTAGACTCTGATTTCCATTATAAGCAATAAGAACAGGTAAAACCTGCAGTCTTGTTGAACAGAATGTAGCAGGACCATTGTTTTGAGAACAAAAAATCACAGTGTTCGTAGGGCAGTCAGAAATTTCAAGGTAGTTAAAGGACAAAGCACCAGCTTGCTACTAAGCTCTCAAAGTTGAGGAATGACAGAGTAAAACCATATGGATAATACAGTGTTGTGAGATTACAGCTGTGATTAAAGACAGACTTCTCCTAAATGTGAAAAAAAAAGTCTGATTTCAGGTCATCATTCAACCTTTCCTGCATCTTCTCTGATATCTTTGTGTCTAAGTACTTCAGATGCCAGGGCAAGATATTTAAAAATTTACCTTTGTCCTATGAAAAGCCTTTACCATGCTGCTTTTGAACACCTTGACTGAGGTGGGGAAATCAGCAGTTTTATTTCTCTTAAGAGATGTATGTATTAAATTTATTGGAACAGTACTTCTTTCATGGCATGTAAATCAATTCAAACTTTTTAGCATCAGAAGTTTTCAGCTACCTAAATGTTGTCCCAAGTCAACCATTTTGAAAGTGTCAAAAAATATTTTTAGAGGACTTCAGCATCTGAACAGCGTATTTTAGGATATAACTATTTGTACAAGGCATGTGTATGAAGTCTTTCATCTTGGGAATGTCTTACAGTCTGAAAGTTGCCTCCACAAAGTGTTGCCACCTCTGGAACAGAAAGTGGTGTTATAGAGGTTTCTGGTGCCCTAGGACAGGCAGGCATACCTCATTAGACACAACAGTGTATCTTCTGTGGCCAAGCAAATCTTCAAACATTAAAGAATATAATGCTTGAAGGAAAAACTGCTCTATAAAATGTGTTTGATTTTATTATCTATGGAGTTATCAGTGCAGTTTATCAGTAAATGTTTACAGTGTGTTTCCTTCACTTCAATTTTACACAAAAGGCTTGACCCACCATTGACTTGAAGTGGAACTGGATAGGGCATATGTTATAGATTATTAAGCTTTACGCATCAGGAATTCTTTCCTTACATGTAATTGGGAAGTTCCTAGGACAGAGAATCCCCAGGTTTAGTTAGGAGAGCTGATTCTATGGTGTCTATTTGAAATAATGGTAGGGGAGCTTTGACTGTTCTTCCTTTTAAATTCCAGTAATGTTTCATTGTAATGTAATTTGATATTGGTTTGGTTTTGTCATGAATGAAGTGAATTTTCTTAGTATTTAAAATTTCTTTCCAAATTTAAAAAATATTGTCAATAATTTTATGCTATTTCTGATATTTTTTTTAAGTAAGTTGCCTTTTAAATATTTGATATAAAGAATATGCTGTGGTTATAGATGCAGGTGAACCAAATTCCAAAGTATATTATTACTTTTACCTGTGTATGATTTTTTAACATTTTTTTTAAAGTTTTTTAAGTTGAGTCAAGACTTTCTTGTTCTAATAGAGAAAAAAACTAAGGGGAATTAAGCTCATTATGACTTTTATTACAGCAGAATGAATTTAGATGCAAATTATTTGTGTTAATTATCTTTCTCAGAAAGTGTTTCTGTGGGGTTTAATATACAATGTCAAATCGAAGTGATAGTCAAATAAAACTTTAACTGCGAGTACAACTATATTTAACTCTTCTGTTAATAGGAAGGTTGGGATTGTCTTTTTCACAGATCTACTGTTATGATTGAGTAAAAGCCATTTCCAAGAGATAGGAGGTATCTCATAAACAGTAAGGTAATAATAAAGGTCTAGAGGTACAGCCAAGCAGAAAGTCTGCAGTGATGTGCTGAGCTGGTGCGCTGACATTCCCTGGTCTTGTTATCTAATACTCATATCCTCTTCTTTCCTTTTATATGAGGATAAATGTAAACATTTAAAGACATTTACATACGCTGCAGGGAAAAAATTTCAGATGCTCCCAGCATAGAGTTCAACAGAAAATAAGCAAGCTGTAGAACACCAAAACAGATCAGGTGGATCTCCCTGATCTAGGTTATTTTCCCAGTCTTATATTAAGCTAACATAAGATTTTTTTTTTTTTGTATACACTCTCATTTCTCTCATCACGGTTGTATCTGAGTACTTTCAAGGAATGAATTAAATGACCTGACTAATGTGTCGCACATGCTTTGCTTTTCCCAAGATCCTTCCCCCATAAGGACAATAGTAGGTTTATAGGTTTTTATTTAGAAATTGAGAGATCCTATTTTCAAATATAGTCTTCTATGTGTTTATCACAAAGACAAGCTCAGAAAAATATCGATGCCTTGTATTTGAATGCAGTTTGATGTTTCTTGTTGAAAAATCATTTAAAAGAATCTTAACAAAGTACTTTTTAATGTTAGTATCCTGTATTTTATTTGTGGTAAGAAGAAGAAATATTCCAGGTCCAAGTTTGCCTCCTTTTTACATTTTATTTCAAATTACAAGCTTTTCAAACTAGTAGCTAGATAAATTTTCCTACATAAGTCAAAGTTCTAGAAAATCTTTGAGTTAAAAACAAGTATTAATGCATTGGAAGTATGAAATAATTTGACAAATATGTGTGATTTTGTAGGGGAAATTACAACATTTTTGTTTGAGGAAGTATTGAGCCTGTAAGTATTTTTAACTATTTGTCATAACTATTTTTTAGAGTGTATGTAGTCCAACAGAAGGGATTTTTCTATTGTTGTTTTCTTTAATTAGAAGTTAAGTAAGACACACATGCCTTTTCATAAAAGCATACGTGATTTTTGAGCAATATATTTCCTTTATTTTTGTACTTGTTTCTTGTTTAATTCTACCTCTTTAACTTCATGTTTCTCAAGCTGAATCTTAGGGTTTTATACTAAATATGAATCGTCATAAACAGTACTGCTGTTGGTTAAAAATTTAGAATTTTGTTGAAAGATTTTTACTTGTTTAATGCATACAATTTTTTTTCTTTAACAAGATCCTGCTAGGTGTTCTTCAAATTCAGTTTTGATTCAGGTGTTAGGAAGACTACACTGAACTTCAGAGGCCAAACTATATCAGATTCAGTGATATTAATAGAAAAATGTGGGGAAGTTTGCTGTATATCTTCTTATAATTGATCTATAGTTTCATAAGACATTTTCAAAAAAAGTGGTGTTTATTTGACTCATTTCACATCACTAAAATGCAGTTACAGATACTAAAAAATTGGCAAAATCTACCTTAATATTTCACCTTACTTTTAAATGTGAATATCCAGTATCAATACATAGATTTAATTTGATTTTCATTTTTACTTACCCTTAAATATGGGTAGCTGTGTATTTGAAAATCCGTACTATCTATATGGCTGAAAAAAAAGGGTAAGGTGACTGTCATACTTCCAAGCAACACATTTTTAGAAGGTCAGAATGATTAAATTCATTCTCAATAATGTAGTTTTTCTGTTCATGCTTTTTATTGACAGTCTTTGTTTCTTAAAGAAACTTCATTGCTATTTTTCAGTTTAAAGAGAAACATAGCAAAGAAACAGATGTGTCCCATATAAAATATGCAATAAATCTTGTCTCACAAATTCTTTGCTCTGAACTTTCTGACAGAAACTGTCAAATATCCACTTTAATTCTAGTATAAAATGTTCACTTTGTGTCATGGCGCCAACCACCATATGCTGGAATAAAGTCAGTAACCAGCAATAAAAAAGGCAACATACGCACCTTTGAAACAGTACAAGCAATCAACAGTGAGAAAGGTCTATATAAATCTATGGAGAATTAATCTCAGCTTTGCCACTATCCTGCTGTGCATTTACGATGAGACTTTGCTCCCGACCACCAGAAGTGGCTAACTTTGCAGTAGGAGTGTATCCTAATGAGGGGAAAAAGTAGGGAAAACAAAGCAGCAGCTTTTAACCCCCCACCCCCAACGTTTGGATCACCTAGAAGAGCATGTCCTAGTGTGTTCAAACATGTGGGGCCACTACACATCACGGTTTGCTGCACTTTAGCTGATCGTGTGAAACCAATCTTGACTGAGCTCAATCAGCAAAAATAACTTGAGCTTCATAAATCATTGTTATCATTCCACAGGAGGAGGCATTGCTATGGATTTTCTCTCGTCGAACTTTTCAGGTCTCAAATTTCACAAAGCTTTTCTTAGATTAGTTTCATTATATTTGTATAATTGTTCATTCTTTACCCACCAGATTAGCAGTTGGTTCACCATCAAGTTTATTTTTTCTTTAATTTAGATATTCTTTTTTTTTTTTGAGATGACCTCCTGCTTCTTATTGACTTTCAATAATCATTCAACTATTTAAAAACATTGTCCTTGGTATAATAATGGGCCAATCTTTAAAATTTTCACTTCTGCTTACAAATAGAGATTGTAGTTACAGATAATCTGGATAGTTAGTTTTCCCAGACACAGAACAGATTGGATTTAACCTTGGTCTGTTTGAAAGGATTAGAACTAATTTTTCAGTTCTGTAAACTCTTTTAGATACATTTAGTCAGAGATTAATCTTGGAATTAAAACACAACATTGTAAGAGTTTATTAGAAAGAAAGTAGAATTAGAATGTGTATCTTTCTAGTGTTTAAGTACTAGCATGCTTTAAAAAATATTTATTATCTGGAAACCCAAGTGTTGGAGAATGAGGGATTAATGTCTTGGTTACATTTTAACTGAATGGAGTTTCAAATAATTTAATTGAATAAATAAAACGGAAAAATTTAATCCTAATTTTTGTTTTGTAATTAATACCTCTAGAATACAGGCAATAAGACTAGTTTTAGTCCTAGTTTTAATGAAAAAATTACCCTTTTGTATGGAAGCTAATTTTCTTTTAGTTTAAAAATCTTCTTTCACAAAACACAATAGAAGCATCATACTAAGAAACATGCATTTTAAGAAATAGAAGAGTTTATGAAAATAAATATAACTTTTTTTTCTTCATAGTTAGTTTTAATGTTCTGGTAAAATGAACTTCAACACTTTGTTCTGGCACATTTATAGACAGCATTATCACTTTTAAAAGACAGCATAATTTCCTAGGTTTTTTATTACCTATGATAATAAACACTTTATTGAATGTGTTGTTTGAGCATGTTCTGCTGGTGTTGTGTGTCTCTCTGTGTGTGCAAGTGTCAGTAATTTGTTATGTTTTTGTAACATTAAAAATACTGAATCTAATGTTTAACAATTTCTATATGGTAAACATTAATTATTTCTTGACGCATACCTAAGATACAGGTTGATAACTTATATTCCTCATAACTTGTGGGACACTTGTTTGTTAAGCAGCTTTCCAAGACTGAACAGACTCTGTACTGTATGAACATTTGTACATTTTCATCATTGGATGTGGGTTTCTTAGGTAAAAACAACTTTTGTACCACTGCAGAGGAAAATAAACTTGTGAGAACTCTTTCAGGGAAGGGTGATTAAGACCTCATGCCAGCAAGTGTTCTGAAGATTGTTTTGAAAGGGTTTAAGGTATCTATACCAGTAAAAACGTCTAAAAAAAATGGCATAGTCAAATTCTGTGTTAAAAATGTGACATTTTTTAATTTAAGGAGGAGATAAAAGAACCAAGGCTTATGTGGTCACACTGCCTGTTGATTATTGCCCTGCCAATAATTTTTAATGCATTGTCCAATTTTGACCAAATGTGACAGGGTTAGAGATCCTGAGATATTAAGCTCTTAAAATCTCAATAAAAATATGTGGCTAAATAGACAAGAGTGACCCTATTAGCCTTCCAGGGAGAAAAGGGCTGTATCATGAACTCACCCCTTAATTAAACATTAATGAATCCATCTGGGAACTAACTAAAGTACAGACCCACAGTAGACTCAATCAGTTTCATTGATTCCATTCTCCCAGACCTTCTTGTTTAACTGACAGCATAGAAGAAAAATCTCTTCATGGGCATGGGATTGTTTCATTTGCGGATTTTTTGCATTGTAATATGCTGTAATAGAAAACTGTATTAGTCAAACAGTCAAATACTTACACAGAATTTACAGGCTGTCTGCTAAATTCCTTGAGTTCTTAAAGCCTACCAATTAGAAGTTAGTAACTAGCTAAAGACAGTTTATCAAGTAATACATATTAGAAAATTATTTGCTAGGAAGCTATGTATAGAACATACAATTTTTTTCATTAGTTCTGAAATAAAAAAAATTTATCAGACAAAAAAGTTCCAGTATGAGAATGGTAGACTGCAGCTATGTGAAATTATCTGCACTCATATGTTTTTTTTGAATTTGAAATTCAATACAGTACAACAAAAAAAAGCAGAAAATTTTTTACACTGTATGTATTCTCTCATGTTTGCTATGTTTATATATGAAATCAACTAAGTAATAAGAATTCTTTTGTTTAGAACTAAATTAAAAGTGATACTTTTTCTCAAAATACAGGGTTATATTAGAAGTAACTCAATGTAATAATGTAGAAGTAGGAGAAAATTCAAGTTTTATGTATAGCTCTAGACAGTTGATGTTTCTTGAGAATATCTCTTCCTAGATCAGGATACACAACTCCTCTAGAATTTTTGAAACATCATAATTTTAGAAAAATTTTAAGATTATTCAGGAAACTTACTCAATAATTAAAATTAAAAGTATAAATATCTGAAATTGCAAAATTCATTTTTACTGTGAGTACCTAATTTCTGAGAACTTTTATACTCTGTGCTGCTATATTCTTTATTATACAATGTGTTGGCAAAAAGTAAAACAGTTATAAAATTAGATTGTCTGTATGAAATTAAAAACTTCATCCTAGTAGCATATGACACTAAATTAGAAATTGAATTTAAGTGTCTTTAAAAATTCCAAGCCCCCGATTTTCATACTGAGCACCAGACTCACTCTTGTTAGTCTAACCATGTTTTTAAAAAGCTATATATTCCATATTGATAATGGAAAAAAAAAAAAGACAATCCATTTTCTGATTGTACATTCTTTTGCATTCATATGTGGGTTTTTGTGAATACTTGTTTATTTGCACTTCACATTTTGTTAATTTGTTTAAAAGATGCTATTAATTTTATTTCCATTCCTTTAAAATTCACATTTCAAGATAGCAGACTCTGGCAGTGTCAGGTATTGAAATAGAAATTCACATGTTATATAATATAAATTAATTTATAACATTTGTAATGTATTCTATTCATGGCCTTTTGTGTAGAGCCCAGAATTTCTAGACAGTGAGATTGCACTAAGAATAAAAAGATTAAATGGATGTTGTGATACTTATGAACACTTTTATGAATTGTTAGCTACATGCTGTTGGCTTTGCAATCATCAGCTAAAACAGTAAAGTTTCATACTGTATTGTGAACTACAGATTATACATGCTGAATCAAGTTGTTGTACACCTTGATAATAATAATAAAAAATTAACTATAATCTTGATTATGTATATAAACAGACCAAATTATACAATTTGTCTAAATCTTAGAATTCATCTCTGTGGCTGAATGATTAATCTGTATGGCTGTGTGCTGTTGTACTGAGTCCAGCTGGGATGGAGTTAATATTCCTCATAGCAGCTGGTGTGGGGATGTGTTTTGGATTTGTGGCTAAAACAGTGTTGATAGCACAGGAGTGTTTTGGCTATTGTTGAGCAGCACTTGCACATTGTCAAGGCTTTCTCTTTGTCTCACTCTGTCCCCTCAGTGATGGGTATAACCAGGCCAGGGTGGGCAAGAATTGGAAGGGGTCACAACCTGGGCAGCTGACTCAAAGTCAGCATTCCATGCATGTAATGTCATGGTCAGCAATGAAAAAGGAGGGGAAAGGATTTTGGGAGAGGTAGTATTGCTCCAAAAATGGCTAGGCATCACGCTGCCTGTGGGAGGTGGTGAGAGATTGCCCTTGCATCACTTGGTTTTTTCTTCCCCTTTCCTTCATGTATTGACGTATTTACCTTGACCCATAAGTTTTTCTGTCTTTTGCTCTTCCTATTCTCTCCTCTATCCAATTGAGAGGGAAGGAGAAGTGAGTGAGTGGTTGTGTGGTGCATAGCTACTGGCCACAGTCGATGATTCTAAAATAGCAACCCCTGGGAAAGGGCTTTGGATTGCTAAATCCAAGGGTTTAGATTGCTCATGATAGTTCTTAGCAGCTCAAAGAAAAGCCA
The DNA here is from genome assembly GCA_013397865.1 of Struthidea cinerea. Lineage (NCBI taxonomy): Eukaryota > Metazoa > Chordata > Aves > Passeriformes > Corcoracidae > Struthidea > Struthidea cinerea. Next base: position 1,561,381 of record VZTI01004803.1, read on the forward strand.
TGTGCTAGCAAGTGCATCCCTATAAAAATTTTGTTTTCCATGCTAGTGCTTGTAGGCCAATATGTCTTGAGTTAAGGATTTCCTGAAAATTAAATCTGTTCCAAAACTTTCACTGTTAACAGATCTATTGAAATCAAAACCAAGGAAGGCTTATTTTATCCCACTCTAATTCTGCTAGTTGTTGTACTGCTATAGTTTAGTATGCTAGTAGTTTGAACATGTCAAGAATTTTGTTCAGAAACAGAAAAACTGTGTTAACTGTAGAGCTTTTGATAATCCTCTGTAGTAATTTTGCCACTAGGACACCTTTGAGCTTTTTCTTCCACTCTCCAAAGTCTCTGATTAAACAGGGTTGTTAAAAAATCTCTCTTGGATGACAATTGTACTTGAGGGTGGAAATAGATCTTAGTACACTTCTAGTCTGAGAGCCTTCTGGGTTCAACTTCTGATACCCAAATATATCAGCAATGATAATATCTAAGATATTTGGATCTCTGTTTTCAAATGGTGGTGAGTTTTCATGCTTTACAAAGACTCAGAAAATAAGGTCAATTGTTGCTTGTTCTCCTAACTTGATAATGTCATAGAATGTGACTTTTCTCACTTTGGGAAAAGAGAATCCCACTGAACCTCTCTGGGGATATACCTTTCTTCCTCAGCCATTAAATCATGGGTTAGTATGTTTCTAGGATGGGGTTCATGTGTTGACTGCATTTCAACATGCCAAACTAAGAGGTTTTAGTTTTGACTAATGAGGAAGATAGGTTCCTGTGAGACTAAAAATGTCGTAATAACCTTTCGTCACTGTTTTAACAGTCTCTGTCCAGGCTTTATATAAAGTTCCAAGAGGAATGTAGGAAGGGATTTTGTTTTGGTTGGTTGGTTTTGTTGTTTGCTTTGAAGGTTGAGTTTTGGTTGGGGGTTTTTTTGGTCTATGTCTTATCATAGATTCTGTCTTAATCTTACCTGTGATTGATAGAAGACATGAGTCAGAAAAGACATATTTCCTTCCTCAAGGCAAAAAAAAAAAAATCAAATACCTTGGTTTAGGGTGGTGTTTTTCCTGTGCAGAAAACACTATACTTTACAAAGCAGTCTCTTAAAGTTCTTAAAGCATATATTTTTGAATCACAGGAACTCAGCCTTGGAATATAAAATTAAGAGTTCTGATGTCTCCATCCTAACTGCTAGTTGTTAAAATTTTCTTGTAATTTTGAAGATCGTCACTGCTCCAAAATGCTTAGAAAATTTGTAAAAACTTAATGCATCAGATCTTTCAATTCTGAAAGTGGTAAGATTGTAATGTGTCCAACTAAATCAGTACACTTATGTGAATTATCCTTCTTACACACATTCATACATTTAAGGGCAGAGAGAAATACCAGAAAATTTATCCAGTCAGACCCAATGAGTGTTAAAATTTTCACTGGAGGGGCAGAAGTAACTGTGAGATTTTTTTGTGTAGTTTTGGCTACCCATTTTTCTTTCTTTGTCTTCCCCTCTTAACGCATCATCATTCTCAGTTTGCCTCTGTTAGTGACTGACCTTCTTCAGTTTTCAGTCTGTGCTGCTATGCAGTATTCTCTTTCCTTTGTTCTTTGGAGATCTATTTCATAGTAGCCTGATGCATGAAGAGGTATTGGTTCTGTTGTAACTGGAAGGTGCTGTGCATACTTAAGCTTGTTAAAAATAAATATTTTGTGTTAATTTCTCATTTTCAATATAGTGTTTCATGTATTCTTCCATCCTCAGCAAATAGAATATGTAGAAAAAATAAATTGGAGGATTTTTTTACAATTTTCCTCTAGTACTACTTCACTTTTTAAACTGTTAGAGGATCATGAATCTTCATGCTGACTTCTGCACTTCAGTAAAAGGAAATCATCACAAATACCTGTTTCATAAGGCAAATTCACAAGATCATAGTCCATTTATTCACTTATTCTTTGAGCTAGATACAGATAGCAAGATGAGTAAGACTAGTGGCTCTTCTTCAGAGCCTTTAGCTGTATTACAGATGGCTTACAGCAAATTAGAACTGCATTTTGTAGTACAAAATATTTATAAACACCAGTTTTCCTTTCAAAGCTCTTGTCTGTAGAAAGACACAGAAATTCCGAATTGTTCCTGGCTTTCATATCTGTATTCAAAGATGTTACATTGACTAAGATTGTCTGCTTCTTATCTGATCATGATATCAGGATCTGATACCTTATTCAGAATATGGACTAATCCAAACAATAGAGCATATTAAGAACTTGCTTTTAGAAGTGAGACCAGATGGCAAACTTCACATGGGACAATTCCCTGTAATTGTCAAACCTGTTGACTCCAAGGCCAGACAGAAGGGTGTCTCCATACAAAATGCATCTTACGGGAAGTAATTTTGAAGTACCTCCATGTAATCTGTATACATGTAATGTAGAACATCTGCAGTTACATCCTGAGAAGTTGGTGCAGTGTGATGGGGTCAGCAGATCGAAGCAGCTGAGGCTCAGGCCAGTGTGTTTTCAGTAGAGATTTAAACTTTGAGTTAGATTTAATCTGAGGTGAACATCTCCACCTCATGTGTTCAAAGCTATCTGAAGGCTCAAATGTTACTTTGGTCATTTTTTCCCTTTTAAGTATTGGAGTGCATTTGCTGTGGAGCTTCCTGTTTAGTTTCCTCCTAATGAAAATCAGTTTACAGGCACCAAAACTTACCTGCAAACCAAATCAATGCCTAATAAAAGGGGACAGTGAGGAAATCTACTTCGTAAGCATCCTGATAAAAAAGCTCATGCCAATAGACACCATATTTCAATGTTCACTGCAGTCAGGTTTTCTCTGATACAAGAGAGTGATACCAGACGTCCATTTCAAAACAAACAAAATGTGCTGCACATAGTTGGTCTATAGAACACTTGCCACAGCAGGTTGTGGAAGTTAAAAACCTTATAAAAGCTTGAGCAAAGAATGAGCAAGTTCATGAGAGAATCCGCTGAGAATTACATCACAATGGCATTCAGTGCAGGAAACATTTTGTATGAGCTACAGAATCCCAGAGGCAGAGAGAACACTCGGGGGAAATGTGTTTGTCCTTATCCACAACTGTTACTGAGCACCTGCTTCAGTGCCTGCCAGGGACAGGGTATTAGGCTGGCTGAATCACTGTGCCAGTCTGATATGGCTGTTAATATATTCTTAACTTGCTGAAACTGAAATCCAACACGTGGTCTAAGGGTGAAAGGATTACATGATTCCACTTCTGCAAAAAGCAATTCCTATGCAAGCAAATGTGGTGTTGCTAGAGAGATAAAAAGAAATAAGTTATTTTGTTTATGTAATTCATTTGAATTGCCTTCAGTAATTCCACAAATTAAGACAGGGATTGATATCTTGACTGTGGGGCGTTGAAGACTCTGCTGAGGAAAATACATGGTTTCATGGACACCTATATTGACAGCATTGTTTGTGTTAGTCATTGCAGGTTGTGGAGGAGGAGAAAAAGAGCAGGATATTACAAATTTTGAGTGGAAAATTAGCTAGAAATTTTATGGAAGATAAGAGAATTGCTCTGGTTTCTTGTCTTAAACGTTACAGAATTTGTTATATGGAGTTATTCATTTATTTTCTTGACAAGTTTCAATGTCTAAATTTCAAATAAATACTTTTAAGTAATTCCTGGGTGGACATGTTTACAGTTAAAAATATGTAACTTACTGTTTGCCATATAATACAGGTATTTTCCTCCTTTCTCTTTTCCCTTTTATTGGTACACAAATACACACACTGTTATATTAATGTAAACTTTGTGTGTTTCTTCCTAAAAGTCACGCCTTTTTTCTTTACTTTGTATAAAAAATTAAAACTTCTTTCCACTATCTTTCCTTATCCTGTTCTTGCAAGATCAAAAAGTAGTAAATCAAGTCTTGCCACCTAACTATAAATGTATAAACATGTTGTCCTTGTTAGTTATTGTGTTTCATGTGCAGGGACCTTAAGATACTGTTTCTGTTGTAGCTGGGAATGTAGCTATGTTGGGAAATTTGCCTTACTTAATTTTCCATCTCCTTGGAAACCAGAAATAAATTATTAATGTAATCATGAATTGAACAATTTATAAACAGTTCATCTTATGTAGTTAACTTTATATCATTATGAATAATTAGAATTCCAACCTATGTTTTCTACTTTTAATGGTATAAAATGAAAATAATGAATTAAGTATTTTGGGTTAACTTTAGGCAAATTTTTGGGGCCCTGAGATGAACGCAGTAAATCAGAGCTGCCCTACATATTTCACTTGCAGCTGTCTTGCCACCAACATTTGAGGTGGAGAACCTAATGGTGTAGAATTGATTGCTTTCCTTGCAGAGGGCACACAACATTGTTTCTGGCTATTGCCATATTGAAATAATAGGAATAAATATCTCCAACATGCTTACTCAATGTACGGAAACATATGAGTTGAAATTAAATTGTTTTGTTAGCAGCAAATGTGCAGAAGCAATCAATTTTTATTTTTGTTTTAAGCTATCATAGTACTAACCTCTTTGTCAGTAGTCTTAAAATGAAACTGAGTCATTCAGGACCAATTCCTCAATGGCCTTGTCTGTGAACTCAAGTTTGTAACTGTATTTCAACCAGGCACTCCTGTGGATGGAGAGGCAGAAAGACGAAGTTCTGTATCTTTGTATAAAAAGGTGTCAGAATTCTGTTTATATTAACATTACCACTTACAGGATTATTTTAATGTGGAGTAGGAATAACTTTTCCACAATAGTATTATTTTATATATGTTGTATTCTGCTGGAGCTGAAGTTGCACCTCTGTATTAAGAAGACTTGATCAACAAAAGCTAGTGGTTTTGCTTTGAGTATCCAGGTCAGGAAACATTTTCAATAGTAGAGAATGCCTATCTTTTGAAAATCAAATCCTTTGAAGCAGTTCATGTGAGCATCCTGTAACAGAGGGGCTCAGATTCACTAACTGTATTTCAAACTCTTGGCTGATCTTTCAAAAAAAAAATCATGTACATGCCATACATTTAACACCTAGTACATGTGTTTTCACTTTCCAGCTTCCAGGACAAAATGTGATAGCTCTATGGAAGAGTTGGTGTTAACTGTGTTTGGTTCAATTCCAGTTGAACTTCCAATTATTTATGCTGCAGAAACAGGTTTAAATTTGTAAGTTCTGGCCTACAACAATAAAGAAACAAACGTAACTTAATGATTTTCTTTTTAAAAAATCTGAAAGTGAAGTTTAGTTATTTCCATTTTGTTTGATAAATGCCTAACACTATATATTATAATATGGATTTTAAATTACTTTTCAAATCCAATACACTTTATTGGTATAGTAGAAACATTCGTTATATACAAGAAATAAATAAAAATTGAAAATTAGCAAGTGTTTACCACTTTTATTATACTTAGTATACAAACTATGCCGTTTTGAAAATAAGAGTTTGTTTCATCTGTGGGATCTCTGAAACAGTAAGACGGTAATTTATACCTTTAAAATGTTTTTATTGGCAGCTAAAGAAGAACGGAAAAAAGAAGAGAACAGTTTGGAAAATGCTCAAAAATGGTAAAGTTTTTGTTAGTGTTTTCTAACAGTTTGTTTTGGTCAAAGATATTATTGAACTTAGGAGTTACATTAAATGGCAAAGGGATCTGTATTTCAAAGAAGTAATGTGTTTTCTGAAAAACTCTTATGTAATCTTCCAAGAAAAACTTCATTTGAGTTTTTATCCAACAGTGTACTGTTTGAGGTTTTAATTACTATCAGCATTGAACTGAATGGGGGTTTCACATAGTATGTAAATAACCAATTAACTACTTTATGATGTAAAAATGGATTTCATCATTACTGAACATTTTCAGCACTTAGTATATAGCATTCAATTGCCTAAGAAACCACTGAAATCCTAATGTTTTTATTGCCTGAATATCTGTTCCTCACTTAGGCCAAAGGAGTCAAAGTATGGAAAATGATTAATTGATTTATAGATAGATAGTAAAATATTCAGTGAGTTAATATTACTAATACTTTTTTTTACCAAATTATAGTTTTGTGAGAGTGAAGCATCCATCTTAGCTATGGACCTGCTATAAATAAACTGGGGTAAACTAAGTTTTAACTTGCTATCAATATTTTTTCTTCCTGGTCACTAAAGGTAGATCTGTGGTAATCTGGATTTTAACTGTACTTTTTTCAGCCCACAGTCACTCCACCTGAGACACCTATCTTAGTTTTCCTAGGCAATCAGGAGAAGGGAGATAGGCACTTCCCAAATGCAGTTCAGGTCTTAGGTGAACTGTTCCCATTTGCTTGCAGAAGATGCCTAAATTGGCTGAACAGCTGGCCGATGTCAGCTGTGGCATTACCTCCTCATTTCAGGAGTGCCTGACTGGTTCTACTTAGCTGCAGACCTAACTTTCTTGGCACAGGGCTCCTTCATATTCTACTTGCTTTGTAGCCTTTCTAGAGTAGAATAGACTCCCCAGGGTATGGAGCTGCACCTAATTTGCAGTTGACTTACGGAATTAGTTGTCCAATACAGAGCTTGGGTTTTTTAATTGCTAACTAAACATTCAGTATTTTAAATTACTACTTTGGAAAGGCAGAGAGTAGCCCAGGAAGCCAGATTAAGGTGGGTGAAAGCAAAGAATACTCCTGGGGGACAGGCTGACAAAGAAAGGAAGAAAGGATGAGAAGTGTCAGGATGAAGGCAGTCTAGAGAGACTGTGCAGCATTTCAGGATCCCGCCTCTGTACACTCCTGCTGGGGTGGTGAAGGGTTCTGTTAGGAAGAAGAGAGCACCGTGTTCCTGGGGCTTCTGTTCTTGCTGCTCTTGGCTCAGCTATCCCAGTCAGAGTGCTATAAACAGCTGAGGAGTTTTTGATCCAAGTGAATGTAATGGAAATTGTATTGCCCAGTAGACAATAAATGGTTTTAACCATGTAATTATGACTAAGGTATTTTAGTATTTTTAGAGTTTGAAAACCAAAATGTTTTACACCAATATTTAAAGCTGTATTAGATTTATTTATTTACTTATTTAATTTTCTCCTCATACTGTCATCACAAGACCCTTTAACTCTGAATATTATGGCCTTATGCACACATGTTTCATTTTGATTCTTTAAATATGGATCATCAATTAACTTGAAATATAGTTAAATGTTTCATGCAAAACCTATGTAAGAAACACAAAAGGTTAAAGGTTATCACATATGAGGAGTAAAAAACTATTATATTAATTGCTCACCTTGAACAATATGAGATATTCTTCAGCATGGTCTAGAATCCGTTTCTATCTTTAAAGTATCAAAGAGAAAAACCCAGAGCATACTGGCTCATGTGGCTAAAATCCAGGCTTCTTTGTGAAGCATCCAGAGTATATATTCCTTTATTTTGGAGCGATAACTTCTATATTTTTTGATGGGTCCTTTGTATTCTTCAAGCCTAGCTAAAGAGCTTTAATTTCAAACTAAGTCAAAAAACCTTGAGCCTAACCTTGGTAGTTCCGTATGAAAACATGCAATGTGGACTATGCAAATGCAAATATAAATTAAGAAAGATGACAAAGCTGCATCCGTGGCTCACGTTAACATCTGTTGAATAGTTGGAGACTCCTTACAGGTCTTTAAAATTATTTATTTTATTTTCAAGATTTACACCTCTTGTGTTTAGATTTAGAACCTATTTGCAAATCTAAAGAAGAATATAACTTCCTTTTGATTCAATAAAATGATTATTTCAAGAAAAATTACTTTTAAATATGTTGTTACCTTTGCTTTTAAATTATAGCATTATTTTTAATAAATATCACCGAATGTTTCAGCTTTGTTGCATCTACTTTGAAAAGTGATTCAACTTTAACAAAAGCTAACATACTTTTATTTATATAAGTACCTAGTCATGTGGATTGTTTCATTTTATCTATACAAAATAATGTCATAAAGGTTAAAAATGCACAATGAGTTGAAATGCTCTTGGAAGTGTTGTCTGTGGTAAAAGAATACTTTGAAAATATCCAGCTGTATAGCAATTCAGTAAAAGCCCCATTATAAAATTTTTTAAAGCATTTAAATATTGGCAGTGTATTTTTGTAAAATTATTTGTTTATTGACACATGTGGGAGGAGATTCTTTTCAGTAAAACCTTTGCAAACTGACTACTGGCACTGTCTGTGGTTTGGTTGTTGCTACTCCCAATTCTCCCTAAATACTAGAAGATTATTTTCAACCAAACCTGGAGATTTTTTCCTGACTTGGCATGTGACTCTTACATAGTCCTTCAGTAAAGATAAATGGGAGAATAAGGTATTCATGGAGTGTAGCAGAATAAAATTAAATCAATATATTATAGCATTTCCTGTAATGCAAGAAGCTAAGTTTTACCTGTTATAATTGAATGCCTGTGATTTGCCAGTGTGACAGATCCCGATGGTGGCTCGTGCAACTGTAAGTTATCCTCTGGAGCAGAGGTGGGTGTTGGGAGGTTAGTTATACTTAGCACGAATTGCTGTGTAATTTCCAAGGCTAAGGGGAAGTTATGGTAATTACCAGCCTCGACTACTAAATCAGAGAAACTGTTTCCCCAGTGGGCTTACGTGTTGACTGGTTTTTTTTCTTCCCCCTCCCTTGCAGCTTTGAAGAAACAGTGGGATACTTTGGGATAAAGCCAAAGCCTGGTGAGAAGGAGATCACACCAAACTACGTTTTCACGGTGTGGTACGAATTCTGCAGTGACTTCAAGACCATTTGGAAACGAGAAAGCAAAAACATTTCCAAGGAACGGTAAGGTTCTAATAAAGTCATTAATACCATTTTGGATGTCTGGGAAACTGCTGCTTCTCAAACCCAACAAATTATACTCCTATATTTCACAGGCGTCATTGTTTTCTTTCAGATCTAATGGACATCAAGGAAAGATTATTCCCTCAGGGTGCGTAGGAAAATTCACCAAAGGCATGCTGTCCCCACAAAAAGATAAACACATATAATCTGATAAATTACACTTTTGTAACCCCTTCCAATTACTAGCTAGTAAAATGAAAGGGGAGCTGTGCTAATTTATAACAGATTGCTTCTCTGTGCATTTTCATGTTGAACTTGCCTAAATGAGGCGATATTGCTGTCGCAGACAGTACAGACAAATAAAAGTGAATGCTTTTCCAGTTAATATACTGCACTTGCATCAAAGGGAAGCCCCAGAGATTCAGGCCACACTTAGCATAGTGTCGAAGCCCCACACTGAATTTACAGCACTACTTTCTGACTTTTGGTGTCCTGCTGAGGACATCAAACTCCTTGCCGCTAGATCTCACAACAGTCTCCTGATTTTATTAGTTAGAGTAAAAGAACCCAAAAACCTAAACCCTTCAATTATTTTCTTATTTTCTTACAGAAGCTTAAAATCTTTTACACAAAAAAAGCAATTCTACTACAAACTCACCATGCTCTTTTCTTGATTTTCTTGAAGAAGCTTAAAATCTTTTACACAAAAAAAGCAATTCTACTACAAACTCACCATGCTCTTTTCTTGATTTTCTTGAAGAAGCTTAAAATCTTTTACACAAAAAAAAGCAATTTTACTGCAAGCTCATCATGCTCAACATATCACAATTCATTTGTAAAGACCTACAGTGGTAATGTTGTCATGCTTTGGAAAAAAATCGAGCAATTACTTTCAGCGTGAAATTTAAATTCAGGTGCTAATTCCACATTGACAGAGGTTTAGATTAAAATGTCTGTAAAAGTACCAGCAAAAGTAGTACGCTCATTTACATTTGCATTTTCCATTTTGCTTCGAATCAGTGGGGCTTTTAGGTTCATGTAAAGTAGATTTTTTGAAGGACTAGATGTAGAAGTTAGGAATTCTCAATTGTCAACCTTATAAGCATTGTTTTATAGATTGTACAGTTTTAAAACACATGAAAGTTGTAGCTTTTTGTATCATTTATTGATTGATTTTGGAAGCTGGCGACTGCAAATATTTACAAAGAATCTTTTATTTCCTTGTGTCTAAATCAATACACAAATTTGGTTTACATGTTAAAAACTGTAAAATAAACAGTCCCAAACACATAGCTATGGTCATGATAAAGTCCATCTCAGGGATATATTTTATGCTGAATCATGACTTATTTTTATTCCAAAAGCAGTTAGGAGGAATATAAATTAACTACCCAAGGAAAAAAAAATCCAGACTATACATCCTTTCCTTTTTGTATAATTGGCACCTCGCTAATGGTACACAATGATCCCTTCAATTAAATTGATTTGAAATGCCTTGTGTTTTAACAGTACATAATTTCCTTACTTTCTTACAATAATCAAGAAATCTTTGTAAGTAGACTGCTAAATTTTGTGCCTTCATACTTGGGTGTGAAGGTGAGAATTTCTTGTGGTTTAGTAGTTATATCAATCAAATCTACAAATAAAAACACACAACAAATACATCATCGGTTCCTCTGATGGATGCCTTTATTCCATGTTCAAGGTAAAGCAATACCAGTAGAATGTAGAGCACCAGTTATTGTAATACTTCAGAGTGCTGACACTTTCTGGATCATGTAGAGTGTTTTTCAGAGCTCACTTCGAATTATTTTTGCAAAGTTCCATTAGTCTCCAAAGGACAACTCATTGTCCTTTACATTCAAAATCTGGGTGATTCATCAAGACGATGAGCTGTTAAAATGAGGAGCCTTGTGTAATTAGTAAATTGGAATGACAGAAGAGCTGTTTTCATCATCCTAAATTGTTTTGTATTGTGCTACTGAAAAGAAGAACATCATGAAATGAATAGATTAGAATGATGGAAAAGCTTTTCTCATCATGTGGCAAATGTCTTGTAAAGTCATGACCGTTTAAGGGTCCTGTATAACAAAGTATGAAACTAAGAGCTGATGAACTGCTGTCCAAAAAAGTTTGAAAGCAAGCTAAGAGTCATTGTGCACATTGGTAACTAAAAACCTTAGAATGACAGGAATGGACAGCTGTCTTCCTTAACTGGGTAATTAATTGGATGCACTATTTGTTGTGCATTTTTAAAGATTGCAGTTTAATTAAAAAAAAAGAAAGCAGAACTTTTTATCATGAACCCATTTGTTTTGAAGGAAATTTTAAAGAGGAGGAAACACCAACGTAAGTCAGTAATTTCAAAATTAGGTTCTGAAACTGAGGCATTGATACCATTATGTGAACATGTTTCCAATTGGATTGCCTTTCAAATTTCAGGAACTGGAGAAACCCGATGTAAAATGTGTATGAATTAGCTAGTCATATTTATTTATTTGTTTGTTTGTTTGTTTATTTATTTATATACATTTATATAGGAATGTCAATAGTGGATTGTAATTTGTCTTTCAAGAAATGTGACACTGAAAATTAAAAATTTAATTATACAGAATTGTCGTTATTCAAAGGAATAATTAAAAATGTATTAGGTTAAACTCAATAGTAGTAAAAATAGGTCAAAAGGTCTATGATTCAAAAATTAAAATTTTTATACTCCAAACTATCTACATTGTGTTGTATAACAGACAACTTTTAAATCTCTGAATTTCAGGAAAAAAGAGTGCTCTCTTTAACTAAATGAGAGTCTCAGCTGCGAAGAGTCTGTTTTGTCTAAAGCTACTTGGCTCCCAAATGTAACACAACTGTAGAAATCTAATGAGATTTCTATGAGACCTTTTCTTAAAGTAAAGGAAACACTTCAACTGAGCTGGCCTGCATTTAACCTACCATGAAAATAAATTAGCTGCCTGTAAAATATAGTTGAGTCATTGTCTCTTTCCTGGACAAAATTTGCACACCATTTAGGGATGCAAGACAGAGTTACAGATAGATAACAAATTATGATATGATATATGATAGGATAGGATGCATAAATGACTATAGGGATAAAATGAAAACAATTTTCCAAACCATATGCCTGATAGGAATATGAAGACATTTTAGTTTCCCTTCAATACCAAAATTTAAGTACAATGAAATAAAATTTGCTTTGACAATCACATCTTCATCTGTGACAAACAGCTTAGTGTAAATGTACCAAATGTTGGAAACTTTTTTTATTGTGCTGTTTTGCATCAAAATTCAGTTTTGTTGTTGACAGCTTTATAATTTACAATTTGTATGCATTCAGGTGCATCAATTGCTTTTATGCTTTTTTCTGTTTATATAATTTTAAGATGATAACTGAATTGAAAAAAGAAAGGTTGGAATTTTTGGCAATAAAGCACTTACAGCACAGTAGATTGCGTATATTTTCACTGTCACTTCCTTTTCTTAGACTACTAATTTTATTTGCAGTGGGCACATCTATGAATTCAGAACCAAAACAAATACGTATTTATAACACCTTAAATCCATTATACATATATATATGAATGCCCATCCATAAATCTATTAAAGCATTCAAGATGTGTTAAATTACATTTTAAGAGGACGTCCTAGACAAGTTTGAAATAGGGAAAAAGTATAAATACAGAAGAAGTACTAGTAGTTTGCAGTGAGTTTCATCACAAACTGTGATAGTGTTTTGCAAAATAAATGTGACAAAGATTTTAATATTGTGTTTATGTCTGTTGTCCTTTAAATATGAAATAATTGAATAGAAAAGAAATTATTGCACTTTATTTAACTCACTGCTGACACTTGCAAAGATAAGGTTGCTACAATGGTTACTGTACTGGATGAAGTCATCTCTTTCAGATTGAATATGCATACAAATAGGTCAGAATTCAGAAATCAAAAACAGAACCAAAATTTGCCTCAATAGCTGGAGAAGACACAATCATTATTTAATGAACAGAATTATATATTTCATCTTGAAAACAGGAACACTTTGTCACAAGATGTCACAGATGGCAAAAGCTTGCATTGCTTCCAAATGATGACAATACAAAATTATATTAGAAAAACCTATGAAGGATTTACACATGAAGAGAGTTTCCAGCTGCAAAACCATTCTGGGGATTATCACTGTAGGCTTTTGCTGTCTTTATGTACTCCTAAGTATCTGCCAGTGGCCATCCCAGATGTACTGAAGTATATTTTTGTTCTGTAGCCCTTTTCTTCCGATTAGTTTTTCTTATGCACCGGCTTTCCTAAAATCATAAAAATCAATTTTTATTCCTTGTGACTACAGGGATAAAATTTCTCACTCACTTTGTATAGATAAACCACTGTCAGTAGATCCAGAAAAAACCAAACATATCAAACTTATTGGCACTTTGAGGTTTGGTGACAAAATCCACTGACAACATACATTTTACTGTATTTGTACTGATTTAGTTAGTGAACATTTATTCTAAATGCAATATAATTTAAAGATTTGATCAGTAATGACCAAGTTCTTTCCAGAAGGTGTAGGCCTGAAGGCTTGATAGGCAATTGTATTGAACAACACGGTAGTAGAAGTGGCAATGTTCAAACTTCATAGTCTGGTATAAGCCTCCTAATTTTAAAGCTAACCAAGTACTCTGTGAAATCATCTGCCAGGCCAGGTAATACACAGACATCTGTCTTCTAAAATTTTGAGACTGAAACCTAACCTGTTACATTCCATGGGCTAACTGTTTTCAGGAGATGGTGCTGTGACTTGAGGTTTAGTTGATGAGCTGCATACAGAAATAGGACTGAGAGTAGAAAGGCATTTAACACATGAAAGGAATTTGAGCTCTGGGGATGTTTCTTAGTCCTAAGGGAAGTCACTGTTCAGCTGGGTTAAGGATCTGGACTGGGTATGCAGCTTGGCTCTAGATTGAGCAGTTGATGTTGACTGTAGCTGCCTCCACCTGTTCATCTCCACCCATATCTGAAATTTTGTTTGCACAACATTTCCTTATGCCAAAACGGTTTTACGGGAGAAGTTTAAACTTGTAGTCATGGGAAGTTCAGGTGGCACAAAACTGTCATTCCAAGCTATTTCATAACCCACAGCTATCCACATAGCCCGCCAGCTGCGTGAAAGGAAGTGTAGAAGCAAAAAGAATGGATTTTCTAGAATATTGAGATGCTGAGAGAGAACCAGATAATTTGGTCTCTGTTGTCGCACAACAGCAGAGCCGGAGCATGAATAGCAATTGGTTCATTTACAAGCGATTCTGGTTTTCCTAACTGGGGAATTTCAGAGGGGTAACGTGCCACTTCACTCCACCATCTGTCTGACTTGAGTGGAAAGCAGGGATGAAAATGATGATCAGTTTATCTGGTTAGTCCCTGGCTTGGTAATATCTTTTCCTTTAAGGAAAAAAACTTATTTTCCTGAACTTACAAAGGAAACTTTTTTATAATAAATACAGCTTGTGTTTAGATTAAGTTTCTGCATCCCTAGGTCCAAAATAAAAATAATTTTAAATAAAAATAATGTCTTTATTTTTCACTAATAGCTTATAATTTAAGAGGCTTGGCTTTTATCCAATTTACAGGGGAAGACACCACCTGCCACATAGAGGCAGGAAAAAGCTGATTACATTCCCATTAATTATAGTAAGGATACATGTGCAGTAGTGGAGTCATGGTTCTCATATTTAAAAACACATTGTTTTGATAATTTAATTCAATATTTTTTCCATATTGTGTGCTAATGTGCAGTACTGCTCAGTTTGACACCACATCCTCTTTATTCATTAAGGTGTATTAACTTCTTTTGATCACAGCTGAAGGAGAATAGCTTTTCTTTTAAACACATCCATGTTGCAGCTCATCAGATTTGAAGGGTTAACTGACCCGCATTCCGTAATGTTTTTGCCTCATGATTGCTTGCTAAGTTCGCTTATCAGTCAGGTTGGAAGGAACCACAGTGGGTCACCTGCTCAAGCAGAGTCATCCTGGAGCACATGGCCTGGGATTGCATCCATGTGGTTCTTGAATATTTCCAGTGAGGAAGACTCCTCAACCTTTCTGGACAATCTGTTCCAGTGTGCAGTCGCCCTTGTCTCTTGTGTTGAGATTCAGCTACTCTACCATCCTTTCTGGTCTCTTTGTCCTCTCCAGTGCTCTCTGTCCAAAACTGTCCTTGTCACTGTGAGCTGTAAATTGTGGCCCTCCATCTCAGGGTTTGATTCTGTTTCAGCACTCTCACTGTAAAAACCTTCTTCCTCACACCTAATCTAAACTGACCTTTTCCTTAAAAACCATTGCCCCTTTTCCTTTGCCACAGGCCCTGTTTAAAGTTTGTCCCCATCTTTCTTATAAGCCCCCTTTAAGTATTGGAAGGCCACAATAAGGTTTTCCTGAAGCTATCTGAACCCCAGGCTGAACAAGCCCAGCTCTCTCAGTCTTTCCTTGCAGAAGAGATTTTTCAGCCCTCTGGTCATTTTTGTGGCACTCCTTGAGATCTGCCCCAACAGGTTCATGTCTTTCCTCTGCTAAGGAGTCTAGAGCTGGATGTGGGTAAAGAACAGTTGTGAGTGTTTGTAAGTTTTGTTGGAAGGCTGTCACAGCTTTTAATGGATGAGATGTGTTCATATTTAGGATTTTTTAAATGAAAATAAATAATTTAAGAAATTAAACTTCTGCTGTTAGCCACTTCTGTGATTTTTGAATTGGATAGTGTTCATATTATTTCATTTTTCTCATTTCAAGTATAGTGCTTTCAAACACAATAGCCAGTATACACAATAGTAGCTTATCCATGTTTAACAAGGAAGTATTTTTATTTATAAGGCACCTTTAGAGTATTGATTCACTGATGTAATTACTGAGCTAACAACTTCCCTGAAATTTAGCCGTCTGATTTTTTAAAAATCCAAATAATTACATTCTTTTTAAATTATGTAGTACAGTTCTGGTAGTGCCTGCTCATCTTATCAGTCTTATGTTAGTGATGACTTTTTTCCCTAGAAGGTCAAAGTGTAATGCATAATTAGTCTGTCATTTTTATGAGCCAGATATTACATTTTTCAAATCCTGTTAGTGAGTTGTTTTATTTTTATTTTGTATTCCAGACTATTCATTCTATTTTTAAAAATCCAGGTTTCCTAGAAATAGTGCAAATATGCCATAAAATACACAGAGGTAGGTCTAAATCAGGCATAATTTTCTTTTTAAGCCTAAAAGTTTGTAATCCCTGTAATTCTCCCTTTGGATGAAAGTGTGGATTCCAGACATTTTAAAACTATTTGAAAACACTTCTAGGACCAGCAAGAATGTGATCAAATAGAAAATGTGCTCAAAATAGGGAAGAGTTTAGAAGCTGATCACTTGGTGTGATTCTGCTGAACCTGAAGACTGCCTTGAAACACATCATCATCTTTGCATAAACGTTGTAGCTATGAGGAATAGCACGCTGTCCAGTGGGTGCAGTCATCCAGCATTAGAAGTAAACTGTGCAGATTAACAAAAATAAAAAGATGGAATGGTGTGTTGTCACGTAGTTGATTACAGGTAGAAACAGGGAACACTAAGTTCTAAAAATATACCAGCTGTATTTAAAAAATACACAGAATAATAATTTCATATGTGTGTATTTGAGGGTGTAGTTACAGCTCGAATCAATGCTGCAGCTAAACAGTGTTGAAAATAATTTTAGTTGAAAGTAGTGTAACTTTTTCCTCCTCTTCTTAAGCACTGGAAAGTGAGACAACACCAGGAACTATCCAATAGATGCTAAAATATATAGAGAATAAATATTTTGTTTCCAAAACTGATAACATTTCCAACACTGATAAAGACAGTAACGAACTTATGAATGTGTTCTGTATTTTAAAAAGAATCTAGCTTGCTGCTAGTATTGCAGCTATAATCCACTTTCCTTTTTGCTTTTCTTCCAAAATTCCTCAAAAATTGAGTGTGTCGAAAGTGGTTTGAACTGGACGTGGTATTTTAAATACTTTTTGACTGGCCATAGCAATTATTTCTGCCAGTGGAAAAAGTTAAATAGGACAAGAAAGTAGAATTTTTCAGTTCGAGAGTGCCAAGAAATGTGTTGCTTCTAGTAAAAGACTGACTTGGTGTACGTTACTGAAAATTGCTTTTCTGAGTTCTCCTTGCTTGTAAAAATTCACTCCCAACCTCTTTCCTTTAGGATTTTGCATATAGAATTATAAAATAGGTGTATGTACCATCAGTATTATAGAGGCACTTAGCACTGGGCAGATCCTCTGTTAGGAGTGCCAAGAATTTTCCTTCCTTTTTATCACTGTTTAGCACATAATTTCCCATGCACTTTCCAGTCCATACAAGGAGAATCAAGTCCCTTTAATTCTTCATTTCTCCTTTTCCTCCTGATGAAACTCCTCATTGGGTTCTTGTTAAATCCCCACAGAAAGAAGGGTTCTGTATGCAAGACCCTGAGAGCAAAAGGCAAGAAGCAGAGGAATCAGATCTGTGTTCTTCTTTCCCCTTGTCTCTACAGGACTTTTGGCAGACTAGTCTGTAGCTCCACACAAGACAGCTTAAACTACCCTGAGACAAGAACTTGTTGTACCTCCTATTGCCACATCAGTGAGGCTGCTCAGTCAATGCCATCTAAAGCAACACGGAAAACATTAAGAAAAAAGTGGCAGATGCTTTCCTTTCAAGGTTTTCAGAGGAAATATAATGTGTAGCCTGGCAAATGGCCTGCTAAAATAGCATATTCTATGTGTACAACAGATTAGGCCAGCTAGCTCTTCTTTTTTTTCAGAGGAGGATCTTTTTGCCTTGATAGCACAGCTTTTTTGTTGGGAAAGATATTCCATAAAATCCAGATCCTGCAAGAACAGAGAAATCATTTTCCTGATGACATTTTCAGTGAGCAATACAGACAGGCTGTCCTTTTGCTTTTGATTTTCTCCATTTGAAAATGTACTTTGATCTACTTTCGGTACTTTTTGAAGTGCCTTTGAATAGAAATAGTAGTTTGTTGGGTTAGTGTGCCTAAAAAAAGTTACTGGTGGGGCTTCTTACAAAGTATATACCAAACAGAGCCAGAACACCTTTCATTTCATCAAATCTAATGACATCTTTTCTGTGTTTCAGAATTAAAGTCGCTCAGCAATCGGTGAGCAAGTTAACTGCAGAGAAGAAAGTTGAAACGAAGAAAATCAATCCTACAGCTAGCCTGGTATGATCTGGTTTTCAGTATAACATTTGAAGGGGTTTTGTGACACCATTCTTGTCATTCAGAATACTGGCTGGTTTCTACTGTTGTTGTAGAGTGTAGTGTTCTTAGTTTGAATGTATCAGAGTGATTTTCTTCCCAAGGAGAAATGTTAAAGCTTATGCCCTATGGTAGTCCAACAGTTACGTTTAAAATTTAGTTCAGTTGTGCCTAAGCATGGCTCTGCTATTTTAGATAACAAAAAGAGCTGCTTTTGTGGTTTCTTCTTCCCTTCTACTGTAGTCTCTTGTATTTTCTTCCAAGTGCATTGAAGCTCACTGCATATATTTGTCCAATGGCTGGAGTGCCTGGTTTTTTCAAAACCTTGAAAATCTTGTTTCTCTGTTGAATAGTGGTAGAAGGGATTAAATCCCCATTTTATTCCTTGCTGTGCACCAGTGTTTTCAATACAACACAGTAAGAGGTCTAATAATTTGCACTGTATGTAAATCCTTTTTTTGTCTGTGTGCAATGCACATAGGTTAGACCAGAATTTCTCAAACTCTACAAGGCAAGAGACTGAGGGAAGGAAATGTACATGAGGAATCAGTGTATTATTTCCATTCTCAGCAGAGCATGTCAGTTGGAGATCAGGCAGCAGAGATATGAATGACTACATCTGGGAAGAGGTCATTAAGCAAGATCATCTAGCTAATGCTAAATTAGAGCCTTTATGTCACCACAAACCATTCCAGACACGAGAAGGTATTCGAGTCACATGAATTTGAAATGTATCTGGTTTTCTCTAGCTGCACTGATAGAGAAACACTTCACAGATGTGTGTTTTTAAAGGTACACAGTATTTGACAAGTATGTAGCTAAAGCAAACTCAGCTTTTCCACAGTAAGTAATGAACTGGTTTTAAACCTTCTTTGAGTGCTCCAAGCATTTTTTAATTAAAGAAAACAGGAACTGTGACTTGTTTCCCCATATTCTACACCAAATGTTCATGGCAACTTGAGAGGAGATGGAAAATTACAGACAAGAATTATAATAGAACTCTTTTTTTTTCTTTAACAGAAAGAAAGACTACGTCAGAAGGAAGCCAGTGTGACTGCCAACTGAAAGAAGAAGAACGAAAACGATGGAGTGATTTCATACCTTGCATGATGCTTTACTACACCCATGGCCCAAGAAGCACCTTATGTTAGATACTGAATTCTGCTTTGCTGATCTGTCCCAGGACAATCCATTAAAGACTTTTGAGTTATTCAGAGGGGTTTGTGTGTTCAATGGAGGGAGTTCTAAGAAGGTTTTTATATGGGAAGTCAAAATTATTTTCTGTAACTCTTCCTTACATTGCTTAAAATGCATCTTGTTGTTAATGATTAATTAAAATATTCTGTGCATAATGTATTAATATGGAAGAGCTAAAATGAGCATTTTGGATGCTGAGTTAAGTTATAACTAACAACCTGTAGGTTATTTACAGGGCTTTATGTAGATGAAAGCAAATATGCCATTCGGTTCACAAAGGTCTACTGCATCATGTTTTTTGTTACTTCAGCAGTAACTGAGGTAAAATTGACTGATTCTAAACAATTTTACAGTGTCTAAGTATTGGATACGTCTTTCTAAAACTGATTAAATGTAATTATAGATTCATGCTGTATTTTACTATAAATATTTTTATAGAAGCTTCATCTTATGCCATTCATTGAAATGGGAACAATATTTTGCACATAAAAAGGAATATTCAAATTCTTTAGTTTTATGATTGATGGCATAACTGATTTATTATTTTTATGGTTTTAATCTAACATTTCCTAAATTTTGAGCTTCAAAAGAAAAAATGATAAAATGTATATTTTTATTTCAGTATATATTGCAAATATCAATTCCGTAAAGTGATGAGTTTATAGGTCATTATTCATTAAGATACAATATCTCTCCCTGAAGTTACGCATTTGCCATTAAATATTTGACTTTTAATTCCATTGAAAGTTTTCTTTTAAACGGCAAATATCTCACTCTAAAATACATTATGCAGCCTGCTCTTGTCCCCCTATATTTGTACGAAGAATGTGTCCAGCATACCTATATATTTTTATATATATATATACTTATATATATATATATATATATATATATATATATATATACACGCACACTCTCTCTATATATCAAAAAATATACTTATATTGGCCCTATTGGTTCAGAAGAAGCCACTGTGATATAAATACAACACTGCTCAACACATTTTCCAANTATATACACACATATATATATACATATATATATACTTAATATAATAAGTAAAACTTGAGAAAGAAATAACAGGGTCTTACTGTCCTCCTGTAACATTATAACCATTGCCATAAAGTAGCAGAGCCTGAAAATAACCCTACTGAGTATCTACCATTACTTGAAGATTTTTACTGCATTTTAAGGATTTGGATTCTCAGGAGGAGAAATCTTGAAGCAGAAGTTAATTTAAGGTAAAACAGAGAAGTGATTCTGCTTGCTGTCCACAAGAGAGAAACCGACTTTATGATAATGGTGTATGAAGTTGGTTACAAAGAGAAATTAGGTGAAGCAAAAAGGTGCAAAAAGCTAGTAGGGGGAAAGCATTAGTCCTTTTCTTTGAAACTGGAACGAATATACATGAGACAGACATCAGTTATCATACAGCAAATTCGATAGAGAGACTGAGATGAAACCTAGGCAAAGTCATCCCTAGCAGTGTACATTTATATTAAGGAAAATAGCAGTTGTGGAGACTCATTCATAAATTAACTTAAAATTTCACTGCAGGTTTCTTAAATTAGTATCTCTCTCATTCCTGCATAAATAAAACAAAGGACTCAAGATTCTCTTGTAGGTTTGGGAGTTTCTACCTTCCTCAGGTACACTTGAGATGTGTAAGCATTATTCTTATGAAAGCAGTCAATAATATGCCAGCAAAAATAATCTGATTTGTAGTTTGACTAGTCCCATTGCAGAGAAAAAAAAATTCCAAAGATTTGTCTGTCTTCCACTGACTAGGTGAAGTACATTTCTTTCCAATACTATTAGTGATAAACAAGAGGAGCAATAATGCCTATAAAAGCCAAAGAACAATAGCAAGCAAGGCAATTCCAATGATTGTTTAAGCAAACAGTGTTTATTTTTGATAAAGTTTTCTATCTATCATGAAGATAGTGTATATTGCCATTTGACTTGACTGAGAGTTTTTCAATGAAGTGTTTTACTTGAAGTATCATTCAACAAGAGTAGCACTGTTTGTGAAAAAGGATGGTCTTGAAAATTCCTATTAGAAGTATATTGCGGAAAAAAGGTTTTAACTTATTGAGATACCCTGTTTCAAAATTTCTAAATGTGAATTTTCATTTTTCAGTTCTAATTGACTTCATTTTGAAATGTTGAAAAATGTATATAAAAAGGGATTAAAATTAAAATTATTCATTTAAAGCATTCCTTGATCAGATTTATAATTCTTTTTTCAGATTATCAATTTGCCTAGGTTTTGAGAATTAAGGCTATTTTTTAGAAGATTCAAAAACTTATATAGCACAGAGACCTTGTTTCTTCCTAATTTTCAATTGTATTGATTTTCCTCTCTTGTAGGAAGGATACATTTTTTGTAAGATTTCAACCTTTCTGAATTGCTATCTCCTCCAACCAGATATAAACAGCCAGAGTATCTCTGACCACTCTGGTTTTTTCTCTGCATGAAACATGAATAAAATATTTTGTTTCCCATGTGGTGAAGAGGGTTCTTATGGCCCTTATTTTCCAGTAAATTGACGGCAATTCTTTTCTTAGATCTGAGCATCTTTCCCAGCTGAACATGGGGCAGTGGACGACTGTGTAATACTTATTTAGTAATACTATTTCTTCATTTCTGCAAGTCAGTATCTTGAAAATGGATGCCTTAATCTTGTGTGAATGTGGAATTTCAGAAATACTAAACAATTTAGAAATATTCATCTCCTCCATCTGTGTTTAGGCACCCATCTGAGCATGCAATTTCAGAAAATCATGTTCACCCAGTTTTTGCCCATTCTTGGCCTTGTCTCAGTCTTGTTGTGGATCTTGCTATTTTTTTTTTCTTTTTTTTTTTCTTTAACACTTTTGGAATTTATTAATGCCAGTTAGAGAATTTCAGGATTTCCAGTCTGGAGAGTTCTCTTTGGCATTCTTCGTTTGAAGGTAAGCCTATGTACTTGCATATAAATATAAAGAAAATTAAAAAAGAAAGTTAACTTGATTATAGTCAATTAGTTACTTCAAAGAGAGAAAAATAGCAGGAACTACGTTTTTTGTTGTACCAACAACGAAAAATATAACGAAACAGTATAAAAATCAGATAAAATTAGCAATGAACTATTAGTAATGAGGCTGATAACCACTGGAAGAAGTTAGCAAAGATAGCTGTGGTTTCTCCATTTTCTGATGTTTCCAAATCAAGATGGAACATTTTTGTGAAAGGTCTGTGTAGTCAAATATAGCTTATTTGGCTCATTTCAAGTGTAGCCAAGTTGCATCCCCTATCCATTGATTCACCTGTTCCAATAGTTCCTCTAGACAGAAAAATGTAATAATAAGTATGTAAAAGACTTAATAAAATATTTTTCTTATCAGTGATGAAATATTCTTATCTAAGATGAGAGAGCTCTATGTTGTTATTTTGAAATTAAAATACTGCACATAGTGTGGTGTAGAACAACATAATGCAGGAAACCACTGTCAAATTATAAGGATTTATATTTCAAATTATTAATAATTAACATTTGTTGGATGCATCGTATGGTATTAACAAGACAGCAGATTTATATGCTCTGAAATTCAACACCATTTTGGAGATGCCCAAGCTAGGTCTGAGAAAACTGGCATTTTGGATTGCACAGTGAGAAATTCCAGAGTCATAGAAACCCTTTTTCCTTAGTAGTCAAAGGTTTGAGCATATGCAAGAGACTTTACCTTGGGTACAGTTAGCATGGTGCCAGATTTACATAACTGTCTCTCCTGTTAGTGAATTATTAGATATGACCTGCTAATATCATTACCAAAGATTTCCACTGCTCAACAGGGTTTAAACCATAAGAATTTTATCCAACTATTTTAGAGATCAAAAGTTCAGAAGTTGCGCGAGCAAAACTGGAAGAACTCTTCAAAAATACTTGGGTTTGCACGTTCTTTTCAAAATGCCTGCAAGACCTTTCTCGTGTGATTTTTTTAAACAATTTTCTAATCTAAAAATATTCTTAACAACGTTTCTAAATTTTTTTTTCCACTTGTTGAAAATGTGGTACACCTAAACGATACTATCTTGCAAAATTTTGCAAGCTTCAACTGGATTTAAATTATTTTGATGTGATACGTCATAGAATTCAAGCTTTTAAATTAGGACCTGTTTGTAAAATTTAAGCACTGGATATAAGAGAATATATATTTTAAGCAGTAATAAA
Organism: Struthidea cinerea; assembly: GCA_013397865.1. Taxonomy (NCBI): domain Eukaryota; kingdom Metazoa; phylum Chordata; class Aves; order Passeriformes; family Corcoracidae; genus Struthidea; species Struthidea cinerea. Next base: position 1,584,879 of record VZTI01004803.1, read on the forward strand.
GTAAAAATGCTGAAGAGTGACAGAGTGCTCCACCTTTCTGCGAGGACATTATCAAGTGACATAAGCTTTGCCTAGTGTGGAGCAGCATTGCGTTTCCTGTGATTTCCTTCTGCCAGGTGTCATCTCAGACTAAATTAAAGGCTGCGCTTTCTTTTTTTTCATTAGATATTTCTGGTTAATTTCATTTCATACTTTTTCACTTCAATTTCACCTTCAACAAGCTAATCCTGAGTAAATGAGAAGCCTTTTTATACAGGCTGATAGTGCTTATATATGCGTGCAGTTTTACTTATGTATGTATTCCTCTGGCCCACACAGTAAAAAATATCCATGGAGAGCACTATGGGGTCATGGAACTGGATAAAATATTTTAGTATCCTGTTAGGAAAACTGTACTGAACTCTCCCAGTCGGGGACGTGATTTCTTTTCTGTGGTAGGATCTGCCTGCAAAAGTTTTGGAGTTCTTTTGGAGGAAGGAGAACGTTGTTGGCATGGCATCCTTGCTTTAGCCATCAATTTCTAACAGTATGTTTCTCAGGAGTTACACTGCAGAATTCCCTGAGCATAGATTGCCCTGGGGGACTCCTGGAAGGGAGACTGGAAAATAATGCCAATGGTTGATTTTCAAAAGGGAAAGAGATCATATCAGTATTTCCAGATTAAGGTAAAAGCTAGCAGACTCTTCTGAAATAGCAAAAATTTTGTAGAGTCATATGTATCTGCTCATTAGGTTCTACAGATTTCAGAAGTGCTGCCTTCATGTATATGAACATCATTCTGTGCCTATTACTGATCATATGATTATTTGATATGAACAGAATCATTTATATATTCTTACTCTTTTATTTTGCTGTGACCAGTAAAATATCGACTACAAAAACTGTTGAAAGAGCAATCCATCATCAGAGTCCTGACAGACGGCTGTGTTTGAGGTTTGCCACTGTTGTCCTGGCAGGAACATTCATATTTTCCTAGAAGTAAGATGAGTTTAGCTGCCATGAGATCTGCCCTCTCAGCCTCTCTTAATCATAAACTAGTACTTGTATCATAGGGCCTGATAAAATTCTGTTGTCACTGATAACTATAGTCTTCACTGCAATTAGAAGTTAACTGGGGCACAAAATAATACTAAAAATGTCAGGATGTTTTTGTGATAGACATTAAACTGTGATGTGTTTGCTAAGTTCAAAGACCTGAAGAGTACTGACAGACTGAGATTCATGTCCTGTATTGGTACTGACACATGGCATCCTTACAGGAGAAGTTCAGGTGACTTTAGTTCAGTAATATCTGTTCTGTCTGATAGCTAATATCAGACTTTAGTTTAGTAATATCTGTTCACTGGTTGATAATGTTCCTTTAATTTTTTTTAATCTTCTACAAGGTGATTTTTCAATCTCTGAATTACGCATTTGAGTACTTTAAATGGTATATTTTCTCTCTGACTTCTCCCAGAGGGACCAAGCTTGTAGTTCAGTACTTTTATTTTCTCATTTAGCATGCTGTAAATACATTCCATTGTCGTTGAAAAAATGCTCATCCTGATCAACTATCCACAAACAATATGTTATAGAAACTGCAGAAACTGGGTAGCAATCTATGGCTTTAGCACTGTTTCCTACAGCTTGCAGCACCAGTAGTCAGCAAATTAACATAGATACTGTATAGCACCTGATACTTCTTTGTTGTAGTTTTAGGGATGTATTGCCATTAGCAGCTAATCACAATAAACTGGAAAAAAGCCATGTTCTTCTTATAATTCTTTTCTCTCTGTTAAGATGATATTTTTGTGCTGTGGGTATCTTCTAGATTTTACATGGGAGGATACCATTTTGTAATTAATCAAAACAGAATAAGCTCACAGTTCTATTCCAGACTTCTTTCATACCTGACAGGCAGATGAATAAGTAAAACTGATTTCATTCCACATAAAAACAATACTTTTTTCTCATTCTACTCATTTATTTATTTTGTGTTACAGTCCAGCGTGTTTTAGAAGGGCTGTAAAGACATTAGGAGGTTCAACTATTATCATTCCTTGAAGATTCCCTGTATTGTTCAAATTCAGCAAACGGGCATGGAGAACTCCTCTCCTATCACCATTTTTCCTCACCAGGTTATGTAATTCCTCAATCTTCCTCTTTTATTCAAAGTAAAGTCACATGGTTACCAAATGTCTGTTTGCTAAATGTCTAAGAAAAAAATCCCTTACTGAGTGAGAAGAGGTCAATTAACCTCCAAACCAAAATAAAGACCTGTATGGCCTTACTGCACACAAGCTGAACCTTTGTAATTCACCTGAGTTGGACATGATGGCATTTCATGGAGTTAGATAATTGATACAGTATTTTCATGCATTTCTGTATACGGAGCATTTTACATGCAGGAAGCTCATCTCTCCGAGTAGTCAGAGACAGAACTTGTGCATTTAGCTACATAATCGACTTCTGCTTGATGGAAGACCAGATGTCTGATAGGGGAGATGCATCTGAGTGTTTTGTCATTGTGTTTTACACATATTTTCCATTACTTATGCAGGAGCCAAGTAAAGAGACTCAGAAACATAGCTAGAATGAAAATGTTGCAATGCCATTGAAACAACAGTATAAACCTTACTATATCTTCCTTGTGGATTTTCTTTTGAAGAAGTCCATCCTCATGTAACTTCCTATTAAAGTGTTCGTTTGGGTTTGTTTGGGCTCTTTTTAATTAAAAGATGATATTGTATCAGACAGTCAAGCCAGCTTGTCTTGGACAAGCTTCTAAGGGGGCCTGAGTGCTAATAGTAGTCAAGTGAAATAATCTGTGTGCATGCTCGTCAGGCATGTAGCCTGAACAAGACACTTTGATCTCCATATAGCTCAGAAAAGGGAGAGACTTGAGAGGGAAATTTAACAGATTTTTAGGTGTCAAGGTCAGAAAAGCTATGTCAAGTTAAATGTGCTTGTCATATTGCATCGGTTTTGAAACCAGTGATACCTCTTGCGAAGGAAGACTCATGCTCCATGGCAGATGGGACTGGATAAGGACTTTGCATGGAGTTGATAAAAGCACTGTTTCTTGTAGGTGCTTTCAGCAAAACTGTGAATGCCCAGATGATAATGACTATATGTTCCCCAGAAATAACAGCTATATATTCTAAGAAATATATATGTATAATGACACTATTTTTGGTGGGGGGCATATCAGCCTCAAGAACAAAAGCTGCCCCTGCCATTGTACTCAGCTGTTGCTCTCTGCACTAAAAGCTTTGCCATATTCGGAACTTACAGGAGGCAAAGACAGAGAAATAATATTATGTGAAAAATCGACTTGACCGCTGGAAAGTGTTTTTAGATTGTAATATGATTTTCAGCCTTCATTTAACTATTTTTTTTCTTTCCAATCATTTTGAGTTAAATACTTGCACTGTTGAACATTATTATTGTTGGTATTCTTCCCTCTCTTCTCTCCATGTGACTCAAAATCATCAAAGGAGAGGCTTCTTTGGCTGCCTAACTTCTCTTTGAAGATGTAGCAAAATGGTAAATTCTCTTGCAATGCTATTAATGTTCTATATGTACCTAGCAAGTTTCACAGACATAACAGCATTTAGGTCTCTGATGTCCATATGGGATTTGCTTTAATAAAATCATAGCTTTGCTTGAATGTTTGCAAATACACCCAGTGTTTATATATTTGCTGTCCTTTGAATTGAAATCAACTTTGCATTTATCATCCTACAATATGTAAAGCAAAAATAATGGAATATTAATACAGTTTAGATTTTTTTGGTTTTCAGGAATTAAACTCCTCTGAGTAGTTCTTGATTAAATATGTTATAAATGTCTTAAAAGAATAAGCTAAATAGATTCAGGTGCTTTTTCCCCCCTCCACATTGTAAGTGTCTGTGTGTGTGTGTGTGTGTGTGTGTGTGTGTGTGTGTGTGTTTCAATTGTGTATCTGAAAGTATAATATTCTCAAAACCAAGATGTGCTATGATAGACTTTGTAAAAGTTATTGTAGTGGGATGGAGTATTTATTTTTAAACTAAATCCTTATGGAGACATTGACTGTAAATAAAAGACTATATTTTCCTCCTCAGTATTTTTGATAATTTTTTCAATTTTCTTTTTTATATGGAAAATATATTATTGGGATACTGTAGGTTTCTCTGTTTGAAAAATTCTGTCTAAATAACTTCTTTTATTTACACTGCTTTACTGATACATTTACTATCCCAGGTTCAGTGTGCTCATTAAAAAAGACAGTATTTCTCAGATCTGCAAGGCGTTTGACTATCTACCTTACTGATGACAATTTCTTGAAGGTATTTTGGGGGCGGGGGGTGCATCTGAAGCAATTTGCACATGTCTGAAGACGTAGACTTCCTTTAGTTCTCATCCCACTTTTGGCAGCTTGTTGCATTTCCAGATGTATAATACTGAAAAGCTTTTCAGTAACTCAGACCATACTGCCCACAAAATCATAATAAAATGGTATCTCAGAGGTTTGTATCATCCATGTCTTCAGACATTAATATTTGTATTGTTCTCTACAGGAAGAAAAACCTATAAATTGAATGATAACTTTGTATATATTTTGCTGTTACTTGTGTAACTATATTGGTAGTGTAGGAAACCTTACTATCATTAGTGTATACTTTTCCAGTTTTCCTATAGTCAGAATAGAAAACAATTACAATGTAAGTAGAAAATTATGCTGTGATTTCGTTCAGCAACTGACCTTTTTTGGGGAGTACAGGAACTGGAAGCATCTTCACCAGAATCCTCAGCAACCCTCCAAAGACAGATATATTTTAGGCAGTTTTGAGGGGGATTTTAGCATCACACATCACATAAATTTAAAACTGGAAGACTATGATTTGGTTTTAGATGTTTCTGGAAACATTATTAATGTAATTGTTTGAAAATCCTTACCCTTAGCCAAGCAGAGGTTGGAGTGATCATATCAAGAGAGAGTAAGAGCAGCTATATTCTGTGAAGGATCTTGAAAATCACAACAAGTTAAAAGAGGAAGTGGAGAAACTCAGCAAATCTACAGCAGCATGAGCTATGGATTTTGGGTTGAAAAGCTGCATTTCTCATCACAGAAAAAACTGGAGAAGACAAGAATCTAAGCAAGGATTTCAGCCATATAGATGAATTGGAGATAAATTGCCAAATAAAAATAATCACCAAGATGCAGGCATTAACCAAATATGAACAACTGTTTGCAATCAATTTACTGTAGAAGGGGACACCTAAGAATTGGGACCAACCTGGTCTAGTGGAAGGTGTCCCTGCCCATGGCAGGGGGGCTGGAATAAGAACATCTTTAAGGTCCCTTCCAGCCCAAACCATTCTGTGAGTCCATAAAGACATACTAGATGCCACAATGATGAGCATGTTAGAAATATCTAGATAGGCACTGAACAGTTAAGCAAGTATGTAATTAGTTACATCATCTTAATTAAAAGTAGTTGAGCAAAGCAATACAGATTCTAGACAGCTTCTTGCTGTCTGCTCCTTCTCATATTATTTACTGTCTAGTCTCATGGTCCTGTAAGACAAAAAAAAAATTGTGTGCTGCTGAAAAGATGGACTTTATAAGCACTTTTTCTTGGAATCCTGATATGCCAGGATGTCAGATGACAGATGGTTTATTCACATTAACAACTAATTTAGTTCATTAAGAACCTGAATTTGGCCCTTGAGTCCAAAAGGAGTGATGGAGCCTGAAGTTCTTGAACTTTCTTTATGCTTCTTTGAATGCAGGACTTTTTTAGCAACACACAGTATCTAGCCAAAGAGCAGTATTTGCCATAGAGCTGTGCCTGTGTTATTCTGAGAGAAAAATACCACATGCAGGGAAGAAAATACATCAGATAAAGTGAATTTATTTCCAAGAATAATAGCATACATGTTGAACAGAAGTCCAAATTTGTAAGACCAATCCTGAAGGTCTAAAATAAATGTCACTCTTCATACAAAGCTCTCATCAGACATAAATCTTATTTTCTATGCTGCACAATTCTTTATTATTTGTTAATGTATTTCAGCTCTGGGGCTATTGAAAATGTTACTTCTTAAATACAGAATTAATTTGTGATATACTGATTTAAAATACTCTGAAGCAAATTTCTGCCTCTAAATAATAGGCAGATTTGATCTATACAATTAAATAATTTCAGAGATGCATTGTTTCATGTCTGTAAGTATCACAGTCATTTATCCAGCGGTTAAATCTGGAAATAAAAGTGGGCAATTTTTAAGTTACTTTATATAAATATGCAGATACATATATATGCATATGTATATTTTAAAAAATATGTATACATATACCTCTAATAGAAACTATTCTATTGATATGACAAAAGAAATTGATCCTGTCGTAGATCTAATATCTGTATTTCAGCAATATATAATGAAATTTTTGTACATCTGTTGTTCAGGAAAGTACAGTTAGTGCAAAATCAACAGTAAAAGCTGGGTAACTGTAGTTATTGAAATAATTTAAAAGCAAATGAGCATTTGAGATGTGTTTGTCAGAAAACTTAAAGCAGACTGGGGATTTCTATGTGTAACCTCTTTCATGAGACAAATCCCAAGGTCCTTTACTAAATAATGAAATTAGCAATGCAAATATTGATGAATACACTAGGTCAAACAAAGCAGTCCTTGCTCTTGAGAGTGCTGCTACCGTGCGTCAACAAACCAAGGGATTCCAGATGCAAAAAAAGTGCAAGCCCTGAAGCCAGCCAAATGGGAGACCTGGATTTAAAGCCATGCTAGGTTTTTGGAAAGGATCAAAATTTGTTCAAAACAGTTTGCAAGTCTTGGTTTTGCTTTCTATATAATTGTTACATTTCATTGTGTCTGTTTGCTATAGTGCTTTTTGCTTCTTACAGACAATCTTTGACACACTCATGAATGTGCCAAATCTTTCCTGTAAGATGGTGGGTGAGCAGGTGTTTGGCCTTCAGAAGTTCCTGGGTTGCATATAGGTCATTTGCTATATGGACTGGTGCTTGAAGAAACGATGTTCTTATATAGGCAATTCCCAGACCCTTGGAAAAAGTTAGGGGTTTTCAAGTTTGGTCTTAGAGTACTGTTTTATCTACCCCTGAAAAGAGAAACTAAAGCTCCACAGATCACAGCTGAAGACAGGCTCAAAAGAAATGAGTGGTGATTTAACTTTTACAACTTATTCTTTCTCAGTGAAACTTGTTTAGGCATGCTGGGCCTTCATGAAAACCCTCTGCAGCTTCTTAAAAAGAATGTGAAGGGTGAGTGAAGAATAATATTTTCAGTCACAGTGTGTTATAAGACTTCTAAGACTTCTTTCTTTTTTTTTCCTCTTGCATTGTTTCCTCTTTGTAAATTTTTCTTCCTCTTTCTCCCTCCCTGGTTAAGAAACCATTGCTAGATTCATGTGCATTTATCCAGCTCCAATATTTGTTCATTACTAGTAATAAGATTTATTCAAACTGCAAATTCCATGGCTGAAATGTTTAAGCCATTTGAAATTGCTCCAATAATTGATCTCTAAATTTCTCAGCCAGATTTTTGGTCATGCTTGTAAGTATTTTTGTTAGTACTTACAAGTTTTCATTTCAGATTCAATTAGTCACAGAGTCAGGCACAAAACTCCACCACATGATTCATAACTAATCAAGATAGTGTAAATCGACCACTGAGAATTCTACAAATATATAAGTAGCTGAGCAGTAAAACTTGAAATCATCTTGTTACAAAAAGCTTAACCCACAAATGGCCATATACAATTGAGCTCCAAAGGACCATGTGTGTGAGTCAAGGGAAACGTTTTTAAATTTTGAGGTCTATATTTTTTATCTTTTGCTTCTCTTACTAACCTCAAAAATGGAAACACTGTGATGTTTTAAAGTTTTCTTTGCATATCTCCCTTGCAGCATGTGTAGCAGTATTTTTGGCTGTTGATTGACTATGAATCAGACAAGTGTGTTATACCCCTTTGTTTTTCACTTTGAGAATCTTTGATTTCCATTGAAGTGTTGATGAAGGCTGACAGTGCTCATTTTATATGTGATTCAGAGCAGCCGTAGCCATTCCTGTTTTTGAGAAATGCAATGGTGCAATGCAAATGTTCTGAAAAGGCTATGCATTCAAGATAGGGTTTTAATTATAGGTCACATTGCTACTCTTAGGGTCTGAAGTTCAGTGATATTAAAGATTTGAAAGATATTTAAATAGAATTTAAAGGAAAGCACAATGTGCGATGTATTCTCTGATTACAAAAATTATTTGCTAAGAATGAGTAAGAGACAAGGCCAAGGCCAGAATTTTGTCCACTCTTCCAGATTTAAAGTCATCATCAGAAAGTCTCATACAATGGTCTTCCCCACCACACCCCTCGGATGATGCACTCCAGCACTCCAAAATGGTGATGCAGATGCAAGATGAGTTTCTGAGACTGCTTCATGCACACACTTCTGTAGTTGTCTTTATTGCTTACATACAATAGTATCTTTTTGGAGGTTTTCACAATATGACACTGCCACAGAAAGCAAGCTTTGGGTCCATATGCTATGTCCCTACAACAAAAACACCTTGAGATCTTAAAAGAAGTTTCTCATCTCTTCTGGTCTTAAGTGTCTTCTAAAATACCAAACCAAGTCGACCTGCAAGCCTGTCGTGAAACTATGACGTTAATAAAAAACATGAAAGCAAAACAGTTTCTGAGTTTACATTCTTGAAAAGAGAACAAGTTGCATATGAATCTAAAGATCCTCTTCAAAGCTGGGAAGTTGATTGGGATATTTTCCAAAAGTAAGAATCAGTGTAAACTTGGATCACATTGAGATGTAAATGTGTTCTTTTCCTTGAAACAGCATTAAACAGCTGAGAATCAGTTACCTTATCTTATTCAGTAGAGTTTTTGGAAAAACAGAGGTGAAGACAATATTAATTTTTAAGTAATGTGAGCACATGAAATCTGATGCCAAACTGCCCTTTGTAGGCTTATTTTGAGCTAATTCCCAAGGCATCTTTCTGAAAATGTATCCTTTGGACTAAAAAAACAAAAAGGCAAAACCCACTCTCTTGGACCCTACTGTTTTAGTTCCCTGTATGAATCTTCTGGTTTGATTTAGGCATGTGCTGCTCGGTTCCCATGTGCATAGTTGTTGTAGTATTTACTTTGGAAGGAAAAGTGAGTATATGGTTCACGCCTTAACCTTGTCAAGCTTTTCCCTTACCAACTTGAACTGACACCGTACAAGTTCTGAAAGGAAAGGCCACAGCCAAAATTAATCATAAACATTAACCATAAAATATTAGTCTTGACCCTACCAAGGGGCAGACCTCTAGGAATAACATCCTGCTCCTTAAGAAAATAACATCCCTCTCCAACCGAGAGGTGCAGACGATCTCGTCTGTGCGTGACGGACACGCTGACCTGTGCCTCGGGGTGTAACATCCAATCTCAGCTCAGAAGGAAATGTGCACTCCAGGCCTTACCTTGTGGAAGTCAAACACAGCTCCGTATACAGGCTTTGGCAACTTGTGTCCTCTGCATGAAACCTGTCCTGTCTGAGGTTGTGCTGTAAGGTTAGGGCTTTATGCAAAGCCAGACTAAGGCTGAAGCTGGAAAATTTAGAGCTGCCACCCCTGCTTCCAGGCTGTTTTGACCTGAATGAATACTGTATGTATATACTTCACATCATTGCTCCAACATTGAGCCCTGAGGGAAGGTTACAGTCTGTAGCTCCTTTGTAGCATTTCACTTGAATAGACCCTATGATTAGTTTATTCCTAGAGACACAATCCATAGGTTATTGGAGAACCTGTTTCTGTAGCTATCAAACAGTGTGTTGTTTATCAGCAAATTTAATTCATGAAGCCTCTGAAATCTGAAAACTCCAGAACCAAAACTAATTAGTATTGCCAAATACTAATTTTTTTTTGAAAAGAAATAATAAATCAAATAAAAACTTACTTATTGCAAGTTGCTGGAGATGAAACATAGGTGCCTAAATCGAGGAAGACCTGCAACATTGAATGAAGCACTCCCTAAATATCAGTAAAATACCTGGCATGTAATGATAAATCAGGTTACTTCCCAGGAGATGTTGATTGTACTGACATTGATAGGGAGAGATTTCAGCACCAAGTTGTTGAACTTGTGTCAAGGGTGCCCCGCAGATGTATTTCTGATATTGCTGGCCTCCTTTAATTCAATCCCTTGCCAGCAAGAGTAAGATGTGAGTACCCCACTTTCCAGGGGTTCCCCTTTGCATGAACTCCTCAGTGTCACCTCACCAAGTGATTTTGGTCTTCATTTTCCCAGCATGTCAGCCCCAGATGGAAACTGAGCTGCTGTTGGGACTGACAGGTTACAAGGGAAGAGAACTGGGGAGACAAAATGACACCATCCTAAACTGGTGCATTTACAATCATTACAGAAGACTAAAAAAAGATTTTGCTGGTAACCCCCGTTTTTCCCCATGGGAGAAAGTGGGGTTTGTTTTACCCATTGACTAATACCAAATAAAGAATGAACTTCAAGATTTTGCAATTAAATTATTACTTGTAACAAATTCATGAGGTTAAAACTTCTCTGGGATTTCTATGCCACACTGAAGTACAGCTATGCCCCCTGTGAGTGAATTTGACAGATTTGATAGAGATGGTAGAGATTGTTGCTGTGTCATCTGCTGGATAAACGCCTTGAAATAAGTGAATATTTTCACAGGAATTGATGTGTGCTTGTTTTGTACTTGCGTAGTCTATTTATATCTCACAAATATAAACTGTACTCTATGCAGATGGCTTACTTCTGACAACGCAGTACAAACTGAGTACACTCCTCCTCTCACACTAATGCCAATACATCTCTCCTGTTATTAATAAGCTATTTAGACACATTCTGACAGCAGGCTAGACCTCATCTTTGAGATCAGTACCTGACGCTCATATTTCCTCGCTCTTGCCCTCTGTTTCTTTTCACCATTCATCACACTGACTCTCACTTCCTATCCTCTGCTGTGAAATAGACACTACCTTCGTTTTTCACCAACAGTAAAACAGATCAAGGTAGTTCCATGTGTTGGTAAAGATAAATGTCGAGGCTAAAATCTTTCCTTGTGTGGCTTCCATTAAATTTCATTGTGTAGCATTTGTAAGCTTTTCAGCTATGATACACAAAAGCCAGCGTTGCAAAAGATTTTCAGTCTCATAACACCATACCTTTGTAGAAAACCAGTGTCTTTTTAGGAAACCAGTGCTTCCACATTGAAATCAAATACCATTTAAACCTCCCTATGTTTTCTGACTTAGTTGTACAGTCTTTTCAAACAGCCCCTTCTCAAATGGCACAAGGTGGTATATCATGTCAAGGAGAGGATTGGCAAAGTGTGCCTTGGAATTATGCACACTATTTCAATGTAATAGTGATAAATAAGGATATTTTTTCCTCTGCAGTTACAGCAGTGGTAAGGAAGAAAAAATGTGAAGATGCATTTGAACAATTCTCATTGGAAGAATCTTTTTTTTTACCCAGTGTCTCTCTTGAGGTGAGGTAATTGCAAGTCTTCTCACTTATCATGCTTACGTGACAGAAAGAGACCAACAGGTTTTTTTGGCATCTGTGTATAATGTTTTGTCCCTGGTAATGAACTAAAATATTTGGTTCTGAAGGACGGACTTTTTCCTTTGGCTTACAAAGCATTTTGTTGCAAGAACTAAACTTGGTGATAAAGGAGTAGGGAGCCTGCTGACTTCTGATAGTCCATCAAGGCTGACAGCTTAAGAAGACCTGCCAGGGTAGCTGTTCTCTCAGTTGGCTGAGCGATGGCATTTTCATCACCAGACAAAGTTCAGAATTTCGTTCAGAGAAAAACTGACTTTTTGAACTTTCAGACTACTGAGCTGAGCAGAGTGAAACCAATTGTTGAGACATCATGCATGGATCTAAGGGACAGATGGGTCTAAACTACGCCAGAGAATCATGATAAGACATTCAGCCTGCTTTTTTTTCTATTTATTTCTTTTTAATGATTGTTCTTGCTCTACTGTTTGTTTTGAGTCTCACTTGCATTTCACTATTTCTCAGTAGTAGTGAATATACAAGATATCCTCTGAGAAACCTGAGACCACTTAAAAAGCAGCTTTAAGATGAGTTCAACTCACATTCACAGAGCAATGTTCTCCTTGAACGTGAAGATCCAGACTGAAGGGAAGTTGGACACCTCTTGGATGTTATGGTTCCTCAGGAGCTTTCAGTGGTGTCCATTCAGCAGCAGCTGTTCTTCTAGAAAGCATATTCTGCACAGAAAAAACACTAAAAGCAACTCAAATGGCGAAATTAGAGATCTAAATAGATTACACTCCCAATGCAAAGGAATGGATTAGCTTAACTTTCAACTCCTGCTGCTTAATGTTGATTTAATATATTGTCTTGACTTTTAATAAGGTTATTGAAAGATAAAAGCATATAAGGAGCTGTGCCACAGATGCGACAGTCAGAACTTCATATGCAAAATAAAAAGAGACATTATAATAAAATGAAAATTGAATGTTGCTTGTATAAAATCTGGCTTTGTTTTGATGCATAAAAAAGCAAACACTGTTCCATACTGAGGTTTTCAAGAATGTCTTAAGTACACAATGCTTCTGATGCCACCCCAGTTGCCTATATATAGATCTGTCTTGTGTAAAGAATTTAAAAAGCATTAGAATGAAGAAATCAAAGAGACAATAAATTTTAAACCAATCTTATTGTCTGCAGCCTAAAGTGTTATTAAGATCAAAGTGGAGCAAACATCTGGCATTTGCCTTTCTGCAAAAATTAGATCAAATTACCTACCATAGGATTTAGATCCATTCAGTAAGTTCTTTCCATTGTACACATAGTTTTCTTTCTCCTTTTTATTTGCTAAATCTAACTTCACACCCAAATTCTAGCCTCTTCATTCATTTGAAGTTGAAACAAATTAACAACAAAAACGGAAATCGTGTTCCTCATGAACATCTGTTTCCGAAGGAACATTCAAGGTCCTTCAGATCCTAAAGAGAGAAGTTCAGCAAGACTTTATCCATTAAGTGTAATTGTCTAGAAATAAACTTAACTGAGTATACAAATCCCTGTCCCCATCCTTAAAAAAGAAATTCTTCGAGACTACTCTTGTAAGTAGTGTCATTGCTGACTTTATTCCATATTAATCACTCCTAAAGTGTGTTGTTAAGAAGCTTGGCACAGTGGCCAATAGTTTTATGTATTATCTTATCCAGTATACATTTTTCAGACTTCTAAATATATCTAATGCACACCTTGGCTTTTACACCTTTGTTCAGAGAGATAATTACATTTATGTTACATCTATATAGCATGGTTTTTTAATTCTCTCTATAGAGCAATGCACTAATACAAAGCTAAGATTGTGAGTATGTCTCTTCTCTTAAATACAGAAAGTAATGTGTCCTTACACCTCAGAAACTGAATTACAAAAGTTGAATTAAAAGGAAAACAATATTGTCTGCAAATTCATCATTATATGAATCAAAAATCTCAGCAGTGCTCAGTAGTGATGTCATACAATGAAATTATGGTTAATGAATTTGAGTATTCTGTCCCATAGGAGTTGTAAATTACACATTAATTCTTTCCAATTGCTTTATTGCCAGAAACCTTATTGATATTACTAGGCAGAAAGGTAAGATATAGCTCTCAAATATTCTGGAGAGAGAAAGAGTTTTTTTTAAGTTTTGTTATTTTGTGCTCTTGTAATATGAATTGGAATATTACTTTTTTCCACAAGACATTCTTTAAAAAAGAAATGCAAATGTACCAAGTTCAAATTTTCTTTGCAGAACTCTTATTGTGAGTCAGTGTAGTTTTTCCATTTGACCCATCCCCAACCTATGTGATTTACATCTGTACCACGGCAAGGAGGAGTTATTGCTTATCACAATATCACTAGAAGTTTGGAGGGTTTTAATGCAATCCCAAATAATCTTTTTTTTACATCAGTATAGATTTTGATTCTCCTAGCTTGCTCCTTAATTTTTAAAAAAAAGTGGATTATGAATTTTATTTTCAAAACTTCTGGAAAATAATAGGAAAGGGAGCAAGTGACAGTTAATATTTCTGTTCTCCTCCACCCAGACCCATGAAAGCTAGAGAAAAAATTCAGGCAGCCAGAAGCCACACATTGTCAAAGGGCACCTTAAAGTCATCAGCTACATTCCCAGGCAGGCAGTGCAGACAGGCTTCAGATGTTTTTATGTAGATGCATTGCAAGGTAGCATCGAAAATCTGCACTGGGATTCCTTGTGATACTTGTGCGTTGCTGGGAATTTCTGGTTTCAGTCTCAGCTGATAAAAAAAAAAGATAAATATAATGGTTATTAAAAATATGTACCAGTAATATCTCCATTGTTTTGGTTAAATACAAATACACATTAAATTTTCACTCCCTTAAAATTTAAATGATGCAGCTCTCCCCTTTGGTTAGTGCATTGCAACCATCCAGGTAAGCAGGACAACTGTGCTGGTTTGGCACAGAAAAAAATTTTGGGCATTCTTCTGACAAAATTGACTGTTGTATCTCAGTAATTAATGAAGTGGTTTCTGAGGCAGGTTTGAGTTATTTGGAGTGAAGAAGACCTAAGATTTTTTTCACTTGGTTGTTCTCCTTCAGGAAACCTGTGGGAACTAAAACCTGTAGGTTTACATCTACAGTGGAAAAAGAACATCAGCCCAAGGGTGCAGTTCTAATTCCCCTTTTAGGTTGTTTTTTTGTTGTTGTTTGGGTTGGGTTTTTCGTTTTGTTTTGGTGGTGAGTTTTTTGTTTGGTTTGGGTTTGGGGTTTTTTTGTTTGGTTTGGGTTTTTTTCACTCAGCAGAAGTTAAATTACAAGGTGAAGTTACCACATCATTTTTGCAAAGGCAAGGTCCCTGTTCCCAGCCAGGCACCACTGGTGACAGGCAGCTGGAGCAGAGCCACGGTGCTGTCTGTCCAGTTGACCCAACTGTACCTACTGTGCACATCTGCTGCTCAGATGGGAGCACACGCTCGGCAAATCCAGCTTTCTCTTGGTGCCTCAGTCTGACAACGCGGGCGCGAATTAACGGCGTAGCACATGGATGACAGAGCACACACAGAAACCCCCAGCAGAGATCCAGCCTGTCTCACCGGGGACAGAGAAAAGGATGGTCTCGTTTCTGTCTGCATCCCTGACAGCAGATAAAGGTGTGTGAATTCTCTCTCTCTTACCTTCTTTTGAACAGTGTAACTAACTATAAAGCACATGGGAGGTATCTTCAATTCAAAGCTGGTACGCAGGAAAAATATAAATTATAATGAAATTATATTTTAATATATAAATTATGAGACCACAGTACCATGGAGTACTAGAAAGTTAGGCCCAAGAGATTTTTATCTGGTTTAAATATTCAAATAAAGATATATATACACAACTTTTCAAGGAAACTTACTCTGCTCTACTGTGCCCATATCTCAGACCAGAAAAAGTCAATCACTTTGCAAAAATAATGATTCTTAGCTAATTTTGTTATCTTTTCAGTAAGTTCTAGAAGCACAAAAAAGTTAGATGTGAAGGAAGACTAAAACGGGTGGAAAGTTTGAAGAAATCTGTTCTCTCTGGTTGCAGTCCTTCCTCAACCCCGGCCTTGCACGTGTGTGCTGCCAGCAGGGACAAATCTCCCTGTTCTCTTTTATAATTGTTTTGCATCTCCTCTGTCTCTATTTGCAGCTTGTAATGTGCTGTATTGTAAAGGTGTTCCTTAGTCTTTTTTTGTAGAACTGGAACTAAACTGTGAGCTAGACATGAAACTGAGATAGGCAGGCAGGCAGGCCAACTCCAACTTTACAACAATTCAAGGCTGATTTATATTGTGAACTGTCACTATATTGTTTATGAGGGGAAAAGTGTCAGCAAAGATTGAGATTTTCCTTCTATAAATTGTGGAAGGGTGAGGGGGAAGTGACAGATCTCATTTAAAAACCTTATTGAAGTAGCTGTGTTGAATGATGGTGCCATTGCTTGTCTCTATGTCTTATTGTCATAATGTAAAGCCTTTTATAATTAGAAGAAACCACAGAAGCCAGGATAAAGTACAACAGATCCAGAAAGAGCTGGAAACTTAAGGAAGAGGAAAAAAACAAAACCAAAAAAAAAAAAAAAAAAAAAACCCCCCCACAAAAAAAAAAAAAAAAACAAAAAAAAAAAAAAAAAAAAAAACCCACAAAAAAAAAAAAAAAAAAAAAAACCCCAAACACCCAAACAACAATAGACACAGGCTGGAGCAGATATTTTATTTATTTGTTACTAGTAGTTAAAATGACGTACAAAATGCTGGGAAGAAAAAACTCCAATTCTATTCAGTTACAAAATAATTAAAACTTCATTTTAAACCATGTTTTGCTTTGTGAGACCGAGCATGAAAATACTGCAGCCTTAGGTTATATAGTCCATTGTTTTTAGAATAAAGCAGACATTTAAATACATATTGTGGTTGATATTAAATATCTCATATAATTGTAAGTTAGCAGAACTGTCTTACTCTCAGGCAATAACTAGCAATTCATAGAAGTTCTTTGTATAAAATTTACATGGGTGAGGAGGGGATCTGCCTCAAGGGGAGTTCCATCTTGATCTATGCACAGGCAGTTTTAGAACATAAAGATTTGGAATACTTTTATCAATTTTACTTGAGAATTCTAGCCAAAACTTAAAGGAGTCAGTAATGTTTGAAGCTTTGCTTAAGAGCTAAGGGTTTAGGGACGTAACAGTCACTGTCAAAGAAAATGGGAATTTTGCTGTCAACTTTACATGAAGAAAAAAATCATTCATAAGGTGTTCCCATTTATTGAACACAAACCCAAGCTAGTATAAAATTTAGTCCAGCAATGACTGAGGTTGGCTCTTTCCCCTGGAAAAAAAAATTTTAAAGTAATTTAAAGGAAAACATTCCCTGCCTATTATCGGTGAAAGAGAATCTGTATTAATAATAACATTAAATATCCATATCTTTCTGTTTAACTATTCACATTCCACACAGTGGAAACCTACCTCCTATAATTCCAGATTTTAAAACTGGATTTTAAAATCCATGAAGAAATGTGTCAAACTGCTCAGTGAGAGTACACCGAATGAAATGCATTTTAATAGTACCAATAAATGAGTTGCAATCACTTAATTTTACAAACACAAACCTCACAGCAGTGGATTTTACAGAAAAACTGCATTAGTTGCAGAGATGCAGGATATCACCAATAAATGTATGATGCACTATATAACAGGTGGGACAACTGATAAAATGAGGCCACATAGGACACATTCATCATACATCTTTCCATTTGGGCATGTTATTAAGGGCAGAATTGTCTTCCTCAACATTCTGTGGCAAGAAATGATGTCAAAATAATCACCTTATGGCTGAGACAAGCAGTTGGTGTGAGAGAGAACAGTTATACTGATAGTGGATGCTAGAGAATATTGCTGCTGAGTGGGGAAACTGAGTCCTGGACTCTCAAAGACTCATCATACAGTAAGTGTGGACCTGACTCCCGCTTCACTCGTATAGGTGATGTCGAGGTTGGTTTCAGGCCTGGTCCTGACTCTTGCACAGGAACATGCCTTTGCTTGACAGGACCGGCTCTCGAGGCCCCATAGGCACAGCATGGGCACAGACAGAGCACAGGCACAGGCAGGGAGGTGTGCAGCACCCTGAAAGCTCTTCAGCACCCAGCTGGAAAATGCCCTTGCAAGGGCAGAACCCAGGACACCCTCAGGCTTCCCATCGAGTGCTCAGGAAAGCAAGGGCAACATGCATGGATGGGCTGCCTCTCTGGTCCAATCCTCAGGGCACACCTCATTAAACTAACTTCTTTTGTAGGACCTTCTCTGCTCTTACCAAACTTTAAAGCCCTGATCAAGTTTAAACTCCCAATCCTGAAGGAAAGAAAAGACAAGATAACCTCACAGGTGAGAGTCATTGAGCTGTTGGAAGTAGTGTCCCCTTTTATGTTTTTTCCCCCCAAATGAGAGGGGTAGTCAGCCCAAAGTTTTCAGGAAATTCTCTTTACTTACTCCAAATCCAGTTTAAATGCAAGTCTGTGGTAAAAGATATAAAAAGAGGATCATTGTTGGCAAAGTTCTGCATCTGTGTTTCAACAAACTGCATGCCTGTGGCAAAGCTAAAATAACAATAACAATGCGATGTTTACTAGTCATGAATGCCGTGTCTTTTGTCTCTTGTGTGGTTATTGCATTTGCAGTCACATGACGCTTGTTTTAATTTTTGTGCTGCTCTTTATGTACTAAATTACTGCCATTCTGTACTTGATCTTGGTTAGCAACATTTTTGTGCTGTGGTTATGTATGTGTGTGAAAAAGAGGAGTTTGGATACACACAATGAAGTAGGCATACTCATTGCACATATGCATAGATACCACCGCCTAAAAGATACTGCATATACATATATATGTAGATATGAAGAATAACTGATACCAGAAATAGAAGACATCAAATGGATCTAGTGGCATAAGAATGGGTTTTGTTTGGTTTAGAGAGCCATTAGAATTCAGAAGTATATTAATAGCCTTGTATATAGTTTCTTTTTAATTTATGTAATATATGGCTAGGTATATAAATTAAAGCAAAACGTAAACAGAAGACAATATCTCTTCCTCTGCGTCTCCCTATTTAAGTATCTTTCCTTTTTCTACTCCCTTTTGTACTCTCCCTGTCTATCTGCTTTGACCTTTTGCTTTCCAAGTTGCTGTAGATCTGTTTCCCATCCACCTATATTGACTTTCCAGCACTCCCACATCCCCCATTGTTCTCCAGACATGGCTTTTGGACTACAGCTATTTTTTTGAAGAAGCGTGTTAGAAACTCTTGACACGGCTTCTATTTTCAGTGATGGCTTTGCTACACTTTAAATTGCTCTCGGTCTATTTCTTATATAAGAATAGATTCATGCTTTGACATATATTGTCCTCTCACTTTGATGTTTCACATAATACAGTAAAAGCAAATAGCACAAAGGTGAACATTCGCAAAAGCCACAGCTCCACTTTCCCAGCAAGCGGCAAAAATGTGAATATACACTAGGAAACCTAATTCATGGCTGTGGGTAATTAAGTGTTTTTTAATGTCTCATACCCCTGTTACTTTTTTTCAGTGAACGTTCTTGTATTTGCTCATCCATATCCATTTTCTCCCTTATACACACACACAAGTGTGTGCCCTTTCCTTACATGAATTTTTTCTTTCTTTTTGGGGGGTTTTGCTTATTTTAGGTAATTCACTAGGTCCCTTTCAGTTTTGCCCAGCCTTGAAGGTAGGCTAGTTCATGCCACTCACTCTCGTGCTGGCAATGATTGCGTACAGTCAGAGTGCAATTGCTACTGTTTCTCAGTTTAGTCCAAGTCAATAGATATACACCGGCACTCCTTAACTCGGGTGATTCTTTTCTTCTTTCTTGGGGGCTGAAGCTCGGGGCAATTGAGTGTAACAGTCATGCTGGTGAATTTCTTGGGCTTGCAGAAGGAACAAGACTGGAAGGAGCCTTCTTCTTTACGGACGTGTCTGGGGATGTAGAAAGAATTGCACTGGCCATAGCAGAACCTGTTGATAATGGTACGACTGTTGCAGCCTTCTTCGTGTATAGTTTGTTTGAGGGGTTGGGTTTTACACCAATCCCGCTTTAGGTACTTGCGCTCAGTGATGTGCAGTGCCTCCTGACTAGACTCCAGCACCTCTTCAGCAGGCATCGAGGTGCCTTTTCCTCGCTCTCGATTCCTGGAGCCTGACTGCTGCTGTGTCTGCATTTGCTCTGAATCATTGGGCTGATCCTTGACAGGAGGAGGGATAGCACCTTGAGATCCACGATTTCTCTTTCTCCCTTCGGCTGTCGGTAGCAGAAATCCCATCAGAAGAAACAAGGCACCAATGGCATACAATGTGCGGACCATCCTGTATGAAGGAAGTTGAGGAAATAAAGCACAGTTGTGGATTTGAGATATCAACAGAAGACAGGTATGCGGTAAATTTTCAATTCCATAAAAGAAATGTGTGCACACACACACTTATAAAAAATAAACATTCAGGCCTGTACCAGCTGAAAAGCTGTTCCCAAATTACCAAGTGATAAAAGCTTTCAAATAGAGTTATTGAAAGTCAGAGGCTAAAGTAAGCCCAAACAGAATTTTGCTTGTGTATCCTCCATCTTTTTCCAGCTCTTTTCTCCATGTGCATTACCCCAGTTCCCATTTCCTTCTTATAGCTCACTGACATATAGGAAGATTGCTCCTGACTTACAATGGTGGAAGAACAAATTTTACATTACACAAGGATTCATTTATATGACACAGCTATCTACAATACCAGAGGGCTAAAGTCTTTGTCTCAGCAGACACTGTCTAGATTTGTGTTCCTTGATCAGACTCAGAAACTTTATACAGCTTCTTGTATAATGTACATCCAGTATATAATGTGTATGCTGTTTACACCTGTTGCCTGTTTTACAGCTTCCCAAGCTCTGTCACACTGCACCTCTGAACGGATCTAATACATCTGAGTGTAATGATGCTTAAGCTGAGAGACGTGCAACAAGTCAGGCAACTAACATAAAAAAATTTTTAGGTGCAGGTTAAAAGAGATGCATCTATCATTTCAAACTGTGTCTTCTTGCATGTTACTCTGAATCCTTGATAGAGGTAATACAGATGCAATCACAGTGCTAAGAATTTTTCAGATCCCTAAATTTTATTCATTTTACACAGAATGATGTTGTAGGAGGACAGCAGAATTTTGTATATGACATTAAATATCATAGAGTTTGTGCACACAAAAAAAGACCACTTCAGGAAGTGCAGTTAAATGAGGTCCTTCAAAACTGCATGGCTGCTCCAAACCTAATTATTGCGTAGGAAAAGCCTTTCTTTCCTCCCTTATTCTACCATTTCTGCTGCCTCCCAAATCTCTGAGTTCTTGAGGCTATTCAGTCAGCTCAAACCACCAACCGGCACGGAAGAAACTCATCAGCGTCACACTTCCCCGTTCCAGAAGTACTATGGTCTCTGAGTTTTTTTCTGAAAGGAGCTATGTGGTAGCACGACAGACAGATGAGGGAATCTGAGGGATCCTCCCCATGGGAGCTTGGAAGATGGCACCAGAAATGAGCAACTCCTTGCAAAAATAACCCTGTGAAACTAACATTACGAAGAGGCACAGGCATTAAAAAGGGAAAGGACTGTGAAAAACAGTGCTGAGGAACTCAGTGTTTTTTACCTGCTTGGAGTGCGGCAGTTGTATCCCTTATTTGACTTGCTTTATCAGTATGGAAAAAAATAGTGTTTGAATTAAAGAGTCCTGCTTGTGTTAGTACCCGAGAAACATGTGAAACCAAGGGCACTGTCCTGGACAGCTTTATCCGCTCTGCCTGAGACCACACAACTAGGCAGGAAAGCAGCCAAATGCCAGTGCTGCGAGGGCCACCTAGAGACTCAGCAGAGGCTCAGGGTAAGTACCATTTGCTATAAAACATAACTGCTAACTTCTCAGTTATTAGGTCTTTTCAGCCACATGGAGAAAATAAGTGTTATACTGTTCAAACATCCTTTCTCATCAAATGGATTGTGAGAGGAATTCCTGAAGTAGAAAAGTGCCATAGGGGGTTCCACTACATTCAAGGAGTGGCTTGTGGATCTAATACTTTTAGTGTTTGCCAATCAAGTGTTAGAGCACCTAGAATTCCTGATATATCACAGATGTATGCATTCACTTCAGTAATTTATGTTTGTGTACCAGCATGTCCTATGTTTGGCAGAAGCTTCATGCTTCAAGGAAGGGGTGTAAGAATGACACTATTGCTGACTCCAACAGACAATTTGGAAGGGCTGCTGTTAATATCGAAATGAAATATGGTATGGAACACACAATTTAATAACCTTAAGGCTTTGACATAGAAAAAAAATTAGCTGGGAATTTCAATTAAAGAATAATGCAGCATAATTTCAAGTGTCAGCCTGGACTTCACATTTGCTGGCTTTTCCTCATCTCTGTTACAACCTGAATGTTATCTAAACATGTTTCATTTTAATTTTGTCTTAAAAATAAGTTTTAAAAGAATTATAAACTATTGCTTATTTCCTCAAGAGATCAGAATGATTTCTTCCAAAACTATTCCTATTTCTCTGGCGACTGTCTAGTCACCAGTATTTTATTATGCACTTTATTTACTCAACATGGTGCCAGAGTCTTAAAAGAAAAAAAAAAGTACTTGCATGAAGTTGAAAATAAATTGCTAGGTTGTAAGCAGTGCCAGAAAACTTCAGGTGTTTATTTTATTTAGTGCCCCACAACTTGGATGAGGTTCCACCAACATGAATATTCCTGGACTACTTTTATTTTTAAAATTGATTACCTCCACATTGTTTTCTTTCTTTCCCCTCCCCCCCCCCCTAGAAATACAATCAATGACACAGCAAGGTCTAGTCCTATGAAACTGAGGTGTACTTTGGGATGGGAATTTGGGGGAAATTTCATGGTAATACTTACTATTGTAAGGTCTGTGTCCCAGATTCATGCAACTTTATTAAGCACATGCTTATCCATAGGGAAATGCAAGCATGTGTTTCAATGTAATCCTAAACGGGGAGGAAGGTAATTTTTCACTGGGTTCATTTCCAGCCTAAAAGGTGGAAGCTGCATGGCATGCTTATAAAAGAAATTGTAATTCAAATGAAAATTAGCCACTCAGCAGAAACATTTGTTATGGCCGCCTCCAAAACACACATCTAAAAGTAAAAGTAATCCAGTCATCTAGGGATAAATACAAGTTAAATACAGAAGGGGCTGTGTGAACTTCAAGATCCCCGCAGCAGCTAAGTGGGATCCTTTTTTAGTAATAACTGATTAAACATTTATTTAAAAATTAAGATTTTAATTTTTTACATGCAAAATACAAAGGAAAATGAGGTGGTATGTCTCAGGAAGGAAAGCAGACAAAATGCAGCATGGGCACCTCGTACCACCTCTGGTCCCAGGGCAATGCATCTGCTTACAAGAGAAGATGACACCTTTGCTTACATTAGGAAGTGAAGTGGCTCATCTTTCTATGAGTTAGCAGTTGTCAATGTTTCCTTAACAGGGTTTTTTATTACTGAAAGAAGTAGAACACAGAAGAGGACAGTAGAAGTAACTAAAATCAGTGTTACCATACCCAAAGTTTTACTGAAGAGAAATCTCTCCTGAAATAAATGCTTTTTCTCCTCATTACAGTCATAATTCTGCAGAAGTAATAGCTCTGGAGCTGTGAGAATCAGGCTCTAAAAGCTTATATTCCACATTTCTGCAAAATTTTCATTTCTTGATACTAACTGGCTCTTACACTGGCATAACCAGCAATCCTTTTGAAAATTCATTTGAGAATCCTTTGAACAAACAGATGACCATAACCAAAATGATCAATTCCCTCTTATTGCATTCAGATCCAGAGAGATACAATAGAATTAATATTTACTTTTAAAAAGTAACACGATACTCCAAAACTCTATTCTTTCCATATTTCACTGCTGAGTTCCACTTTTCATCATCTGTAAGCTCTTAGTCCTAAAGCCAAAAGAAGTTTTATTGCTGACTTCAAACAGGAGCAGAATTGGGCCCTAACATTCATATCACTTTACATGTGGTTTATCTAGACCCTGAGATTTCATCATCTAAGAAATTAAGGACATTAAGAAATTTGGGGATTAATACTAGCAGCTATTGAGAGATAAATGCAAATGCTTTCAGGTTTACTATTTCATACAATTAAGCTGTATTTTTTTCATTTATACATTTTCTGCTATGAATTAAAGATCTCCACATGTCAGTTCGTAGACAGAATTTCCCTATGAGTTCACAGGCAGAGTCAGAAAGCTACTATTGACATTTTTAGCACAAGCAACAACTTGTTTAAAAGATCTGGATGGAAACCTGGTTGAAATATACAGCAAAATTGACACAGACCTTAACAGGCCTGTAACTTCATCTGTAAACCACTTTTACTAGGAAAATATTGTGATGAGCCATGGACTCCTGTCCTTCACAGAAAACATGAAAAATAATCTGATGAAGAACTAAAAAAAAAACCAAACTATTATCTGGTGGATTTCAAATACAAGCCAAAGAAAGACACAAAACACAATCCCTTTGACTACTGCAAAAATAGAAGTGGTTTATGTCCCGAAGGGTCAGAATAATTTTATGCCTCACACATTACATCTGAATTACAAAAACACTCTTATGTAATGTTTTCATAGTTCATAGATCTGTATTTTTAAATATTAAGAAAAGGCATGGTAATGACAGTTCCCAGAGAACTGTATGTATTTATTTTTGAAATCAAGACAGCAAAACATCTGTGTTTTGTAGAATTTGGATACATTTACATTTCAGAAAACCTCTTCTTGAGAGTCATAGAGATGGGGGTTTTGAGACATATAATGAGTGTAGGCAGAAATTTTAAAACAAACAAACCCTTGAAACCTTGAGAATTCCCCGTTTAAGAAAGTATTTTTCTGCAGGACATCCTGTGGGACTCCAAGGAAGCTGAATATCATGGTGGGCATGGCTGGTACCAAACCCGAGTTTGCCTTGCCTGAAGACGCCCACGCAGCCTGACAGCTCCCAGCTTCCCAGCGCGAAACACCCGTCAGACACATTTGTTCACGGAGCCCTAAAACAAGCGGAATAGCTTTGCTCCTCTCTCTGCACTGTCGTGCGTGCTGAAAAGGAAAGAGTCTTCAGCAGAAGCTACGCATTTCTGGGTAGCATTGCTGAGAGAACGAAATAAATGCTTTAGCACAGCTTGGCCCCGAATGCTAAAGAAGAGCAGAGAGCTACGGGCATCGGTGCCTTTTATCACTTACACACAGACCCAGCGCACGCTCGTTGGTTATTTCTTGGCTTGCTGGGCGCAGAGAGGAGCGGGGCAGGAGCAAAGCGCCTCTCCAGCTCACGGGTCACCGGGCTGGGCTTAGGGGCAGCCGAGGTGGGGGGGGCACTGGCACTGCACCCAGAAGTCGCCGCTCACAAAACGCGTGACTAAACCCCGCGTCCTGTCGGCAGCAGGGAGAGCCAAACGCACTCTGGTGCCTCAGAGCCCACATCTATGCAAAAGGAGGCTTCCCCAGTGCTGTATCTCAGCCCTGATGACCGAAACGGGCTTCGCTTGCCATTCTTTCATGGAGAGGAGCCACGAGTGGGACACCAGGAGCGAGGCTGCAGCTGATGGCCGGGGAGGGACGTTATGGGTCAGCCCAGCGGGTCGGGGGCCGCGCACCTTTCCCAGCCCCGCATGGCCGCCGGGCAGGAGGGCCCCGCCGCACCGCCCCAGCCGACGAGGTAAGACGGGGCTGTGGCTGAGCGCAGCCTGGCTGTGCCGCGGGGATCGCCGGCGGCCGTCAGGGCGGAGAGGCCGCAGGCTTGGTTTGGCTTGGCATGGCCGGGAGCGACTCAGCCCGGCTTCCCGGGGGCGCGGACGCTCCTCGCGGCGGCTGGCGACACCGACCGGCTTTTCCTACGGGGCACTGCCGCCGTCTAGGCCAACCCAACGGAGAACGAGCTCACTGAAGTGACTGCCAAGCCCCCGGGGGATCGTATTGAAACGGACGGGGCAAGCAAGCAGGGGCCTCCAGGAGGGAAAAGCCCTGCGCCAAGTCGCGCCGCTGGCCGCGGGCCGAGAGGAGCGCGGCCCGTCCGCGGCCGCGGAGCCGCCCAGGCCGGCGCACTGCAGGGAGGTCACCGTGGCCGGGCCGAGGGGCCTGTCAGCGCGGGTAAGGGGAGCGGTGGCCGACGGACGCACAGAGCCGTCGGCTCGACAGAACTCCCGCGGCTCC
>VZTI01004803.1:1618579-1632699 GCA_013397865.1 Struthidea cinerea
AAAAAAAAAAAAAAAAAAAAAATTACCCCCCAAAAAAAAAAAAAAAAAAAAAAAAAAAGGATATTTCCATTGAATAAGCCAAGTTTTCACTGTCATGGACAAAAAAATGTTTGAAGGCAGAAAGGCAGACAAAGAATTGTTTAACCAGTTGTTGTTTCCTAAAAGAACTGCTGGTTGATCTATATAATATTTTTACTATATATATAAATGCAACCTGATAGTTAAGTGCTTTGGTAAGAAAGGTGGATTTGTGCACATGCTTCTCTTTTTTGCTGAACTTAGATTCGGACCTGAATCCTGCAGGGGCTTGCCAGATGCTTGGCTTTGTTTTCGGTGGAACTATTCAGAATGTATTATATGAAGCACATACAGCAATCCAAGAGACTTGAGGTAGGTGAGCCTTGCTAAAAGACCCAGAAATAATTCATATATACCTCTTTCCCCTGTTAAAGGACTTTCTAGTTAGTGTGCTTTTACATCATAGCTAAACTTTATGGACTTGAGAATTAAAAATACAATAATAATAAAATACAAAAATAGTCTATTTTTTAAATCCGTATGGTTACCAAAAATTTACTCTTTCAAAATTTGCCAAAAAAAAAATCACTTCTGGGAAACTACACACACGAGACTAAGGCCAAATCCTTTTTCTTGATATTTCCAACAACTGCTCTGTTTTGCTTCTTCTGTTTCCTTGTCAGAAGTATCCTGTTTATCTTGTTTGGCTAAGGGCAGTTGGATACTTATTCATTGATCTCTTCTTTCTTGCATTATCTTGAATTCTAATTAGAGTTTCTCAAGTCCTATTTACTCTCCAAACATAACTACAACAGACATCAATCTTCCATTCGTGTAGAGCTGTTCAGAACCATGAAAGAGCTGTCATCTTGCATTCTGGGACTAACCACACTGCCCAGCAGTTCTCCACTAGCTGCTTTCATTGGCAGTTTGATTGAATGATTTTTTTCCCCCGTCACAAATACCATGTGATTCAAAGTGCCTGGAAAAGTGTTAAGTCACTTGATGTTAGGAGAGATTCTGTAAATAGGACTGGGAGCAGTCCTCTAGGTGTTTGTAATTAATCAGGCGCCAAACACTTGGAGCTTTTGGATGCACTTGTAAAAAGTCTAAAAATGTAAACAGTTTTCTTTCCCCTCCCCAGGAAGTCTTAATGTACTAAAGACGTAAGCAAAGAAGTTAAATTGCAAGTGATCAAATCAATTACACTTCAGATCAGACTGTGGCAGGGCTTTTTGTTTCGCAACCAGATGGAACTAGACTTCTTGTGAGGGAGGTGCTATTATTTCTTGTCAGGGTTTCAAAATGAACATAGGAATTCATAGTAAAAAAAAAGACTTTTTTTTTTTTTTTAATATACTAGAATACTTAGAGGAAAGAATCCTTGGGAGCTAATGTCACTAAAAGTTATCACACACACTAAAAAAAATAATCTTAGCCATTTATTATTCTTCTGATCAGACAAAAGAGAGTACATAAATGAACAGGGCATTCTCCTGTGCTGCAAGGCAAAGAAGAAACCCTCCTTTTTAATGTAGTTGAATTCTTGGATTCAGAGTTTATGGGTTCTTTTGGCTGTGCCTTTCTTATAGGCTGAAGTTTTTACATTAAGAAAGCTATGATGTAAAAACATACAAGAGACAAAGTACAGTGGGTTTTATCTTAATGTAATTAGTAATTGAGATAAATCCAGATGAGGGCACAGGCTGTCTGGAGGCAGAAAGCATTTTTGTATCCTGTGGAGACAGGACAACTTGTTTAGAAAGCCTCTGTGCATTAGGAGGGGAGGTGACTGCTGTAATCAGGTGTAACAAAACCACCTTCTCAGGTGAAAAAAAATCACCATAACCAAATGTGATTTGTTTGTTTCTAATTTAGAGAAGTACTTTGTAAAACCAAATGCTTTTATAGTGTAGTCTTTCCAATCAAATTATTAGTTTGGTCTAGAATCCAGATCCCTCTTGCTTTGAGTATACTGCTACCAGCTTATGTAAAAGCTTTGAAAACCCATTCAGTACTTGGGTCTGTGTATTTTAATCGGGCAAATTCCACCTGAAATCACCTTGAAGAGAATTATTCATGCTGGTGTGGATAAACATACGGTGTCTTAACTTCAGTGCTGAAAATGCTTATAATAAGACACATCTTGATATAAGGACGTGTCATGTTAGCAATGGTAACAGGGTCCCGTAGGCTCACTGGAGCTCTTGGTCAGCAAATCCCATACATTACAATGATTGCAAGATTAAATTTGTCACTGGAATGCTAATAGTGAGTAAGGAAATTGAGTTTTTAAATGCTTCCTTTTCAACAGATGCAAAATGATCTAAAGATATTTTGAAAGTTACTAGAATAAAGAATGCACAGTCAAGCAAATGAATTCTTGCTAGTTTCCAAGTCTTGCTAAATGTAACATTCTTCCAAGAATCTGGGTAGCAGCTAAATACATCTAACTTTCCCAAAAAAACCCCCAAAAACATAAAAAGTGAGTGAAAGGAGGCTGGTGGTGTTTCAGGAATCAGAAAAGGTGGTGGTGTCTACCTACTCACCGGAGGCATTTAAACCAGCACCTCCAGAGGTGCCGCCTCTTAGCCATGAGGCTGCAGCCTGTTTGTGTGAGACCTGCACCTATCCTGCTGAGGCTGTTCAACAATTCAGGAAACAATTAAATCAAGACAAGTAACCAAAATTAGCTGTCTGCTCAGGAGGATGGGGGTGGGTGGTTGGTTTGGTTTTGCCATGCTCTCGGACTACCCTTGTATTTTTATCAGGTGTCTGCCTAGCTACCCAAACACTCCTTTAGGACTAGCTAGAGCCCAGTTACCCTGTCCTTCCTTGTGTTCAGCCTGTCCTATGAACCACTAGATGACAAATTTGTGTTCATTCTTGATTGCCTTCTCTGGTGTCATTAGAGCTTTGATTCTTTTGCCATAACTTTTACAGACACCTTTTTTTTTTTAATTAAACTGTCTATGTCTGCTGTGGTATTTTGCGCAATGCCTGGTCCTGTAGACATGTGTGAGATGAGCCATTGCCAGGCTTGCTCCCTCAGGGAATATAGGGGAAGAATTGCCAAGTTTGTGGATTCAGGCTGGGTTTAGGACGGAGATAGACATAGGGCTGTGCAGGTTCACCGAGTCTCAAACAGTCCTAGGCATCATACAGAAGTAGGAGCTCAGGCACCTGAGGTGCATGATTACAAGAAAACATAGCTGTGTATAGCCTTTAGGTGCCTAAGGAATCAGGAAAGAGAGGCAAGGTTTGAGGAGCATGTGCTTGGGCTTTCGTATTTGCGTTGGACACAAGTCCAACTGTGGATACTTAGGCCTTTACTGGAGCCAGCACTTAACTTCTTTGCAACTGTCAACCCATCTTTTAATTGGAAATCATTCCCAGTTTTGTAAACCTCCAGATCAAGAACCTCCAGATGCACAGCAAAATAGACACAAAGTGTTTTTAACAAGCAGCTGATATTTTAGGAGAGATTCATGAAGGGTTTATCTTCAAGTTTGTGTATGGTTCTTGTTCTTTTAAAGGCTTAGAGGTTGCTGCTGAGAATGTAAGAACACAGCAGAAAATAGCCCATATGGCTAAAAGTTAGAAAATAGCCTCAACTACTAAAGCAGAAAATAATTAATGCATTTTTAACTGAAATAAATGTATATCATAATGGCAGATATTGCTTGCCTACTGGATAACTTCGCACTCAAGAGAGTCCATGAAAACAAGTCTTCCAAGACACCATAACTTCAGAGCAGTAACCATCAGAAAGGCTGCAGAAAGGCTGCAGCAAAGCTGGAGGCACTGTGGGATTAGCAGGATGAAGCTATAAAGAATCAGAAGCAGGACATACTTTTCTGCTTTTTCAACTGTGCACACATATGTTACCCACGCATGCACAGAGTCCTGTGGCCGCTCAGTCATAGCGTTTGGGAATTTAACCAATAGCCAGGGTCTATGCATAAACTATGACAGTCGTGCAGTCATTGTTATAACAATGCCTTTTAAAGAATTTACTTAAATCATATTTTTTTATCAATGGTTTATGCAGCATTAAAAATAGGTTTCTTCAATTGCCGTAACACAGCTTTCAAGCCCATAAATCTTATTGCACTACCCATTGGAATCGAAGTTTTGCAATTCTCTTAGTCACTGTTTGCAGCGTTGTTTAAAGAAAGGGAAAAAATAACCAATGGTGAAGTATGAGTGCTTCTCTGGATGGCCTAACTTGCTCTTTCATACGTCTGTTTTGTCCATTTAGAAATATAAAATGTCACAGTGTGGTACTTTATATTTCCAGTGTAGAAAGGTGTTCTCTATCAAGTTGAAGAATCAGAACCACATTTCCCAATACAGGCTATCCCACTTGAATTTCAGCCACTTTTAGAGGACTTTGGGGCATTGAAATATAGATATTGTACTGAAAGAACTGCTAGGGTTTGGGAGGGTTTTTTTGTTTCTCAGTATAAAGAATTAGTTAAAAGCTGTCAAGACTGAATTCAGCGTCAAAGCCATATGCACCTTCTGTGATCTAGCAAATATGCCCAGACCCAAAAATCCCTGTCATCGGTAATGGAGATCTTTGGTGGTTCCCAGGAAAGTAACATTGTCCTATGGTGGTTAGGTTAGGAACAAAGATCTGGAGTAAAAGGAGTCTGTTTATACATTTAATGGTCTCTAACTGAATGACACTGGTTAGGGAATGAGGAAAAGTTTGAGACTAGTAACAAGTAGCGCGTTATTTTTCCCTGTGCTTCCTTCTTTGCCTCACTCAGCTTACCATAAAATTCAGCCGCTGACTCCCACCACTGTTTTTCTTGGAGAATAGAGTAGGATGAAGAAACGCAGTAATTAAATGTAAAAGACAACCATGAATTGCATTAGGAGCTGCATTCCCTGTGTTTTGGTAACAGGAACTACAGAAGAAAATTAAGAAGAGGTGTTTCAGGTCTACCTAATCTTTAAAGTCTGAAGCCATTCTCAATTCCTACCATCTCTACCTCTGCCCCACATACAAATACAGACCTCATTAATAAAACAGGATTTTTTTTTAAGCTCTTTTAGTTCCAGTTGATAACGCTACTCTCATGACACTTGTATTTAATGTTTGTTAAGCTCCCATGTGTTGAACACATGGTTAGCAGCTCTCCCAACCATCAGGATTCATGTAATCACAGCAAAGCAGTCAGCATCATAAATAAAGCAAACATGACAACTGAAACTGCGTATTTCCTTCTCATGGTAAACTAGGACAATGAACTGGAGCTCAATGCCTTTCTTCACCCAACAGCAAAAGGCTTGAACATGGTAGACCTGGACGAGGGTGTACTTGGAAAATGGTTCATTTGACCTTTTCATTCTCTTGTATTGGAAAATCTTGGCCTAGTTCCCAATCCTGTGGTAGTCAGCCACATTTGTGAGTGATAGGGACCTTCATGATGGCAATTCCACACCCTTTGCTTACATTTCTTTTTAGTTTTTATTTAGTTTGCATGTAAGCAGGTCACTGTCAGTGGCTGGGCCCTTCATGGTTGGAGTCTGCCATCGACTCTAGGCACGACAAACTGGCAGACCTTTTAAGGGGCACAGTAATTCTTTATTTTTAAAGTACACTTCTTATTTGAGATAATTCCTGAATATTATTCTTTTTAAAGAGTATTGAAGGTAATTGCATGCCTTCAAACAAAACTGATTTTTTAAGTGTATGCATATGTATCCATGTGGCAATGGGGTCCATGTGTTCTGCTGGGTTTTTGTTGTTTCTGTCTTTTCTTTAGGGCGTATTGGATTGCCATTGTATCAAGCATGGCAGAAATATGATTTAATCTAATTGTCAATTCCATTAGCCTGAAATGTTTAATTCAGTTGTCTCAAAATTGGAGATAATGTCCTCTCCCTGATAGCCTTGATAGCTTCTGGCTTGGATGGAGAGCTGCCTTAAATCCTACAGATAGCGACACTTGGCTAATAAAATAGTGAACTTACTCATCTCCCTCGTGGATCATGTGGAAGTGTACTTTCCTTGGACATTTTAAATTTTCATGGGGTTGTGGTAGCATGCTCTGAATCTCCCTACCTTGCCCTTCTCCTTCCATAAATCTGAGTGTGTGACTTCGAAAAACTGAAAAGCTGTCTTGAGGCTCTTTGTCCTACAGATCTAGGCATTGTCTATTTGCGTGTCAAAAAAGAAGTAATTGCAAAAAAATTATATCACATTAAAAGGAATAGAACATTACAGATGAGGTGAGAACTGGTTTAGTGAGCTTATCAGCAAACAGGCCAGAAGTTTCCAAGTTTGTTTTGGGTTGATGTTGTTATAGGCTTTTTCTAAAAAATTTGAATGTTCAAAAATTAGTTTTTTGTACACCATGAAAATGAAAACAAAGCCTTTTCAACACTTCCATAGAGCTACTGTTTAGAGGCCTGATTTGAAGGCAAGTCTCCTCTTCATCATCGTCTTCTTCCCCAACTACTGACATTTGGAAACAAAGGGGCTTGAGTGTTACTCTGTCGATAACAAAGCCAAAAACTTAATTGACTTGGTAGTCATCTTTCTGCCTGTGCCCTTCCTCAGTTTAACAGATGAAGACAAGCTTCATCACATTTTGATAAAATAAGCTTCAGGTCAGCTTTACTTGCAGCCCTGTAAGTGACTCTCAGGACTCTGTCGTCAGAGAACTAGTACCCAGTTTCTTTGGATTGCTCCTGAGTTGCTGAATAGATAGCAGCATGGCTTTATTGCACTTGGTGAATGCAAATGTGCCAGTAATTAGAAGCATATCACTATTTCCCCTACTTAGCAATTCACTAAGCATTTTTATATTACTTTCTTCTGTGGGTTAACATCTTTATATTCCTCACTAATGAGTTTATTATCAGACTGTATTATCTTTTAAAAAGTGTATTAGCGTGTGTGTGTATGCACATGCACCCCCAGAGTAAGTTTTGTGTCACAAATCAAATACTCTAATCAGTTACACAGTGCTTTTTTTAAACTAGAGTCATAAATATTTCTTTACCAGACAAAAACCAATGTTTCAGGGCAATACACTTTATTTTGTATAGCTTCCTTTAAGCACATTGTGTCTGTAATGCGTTAGAGGTAATTAACACATTTGCAAATTTTAAAATACTCTAAAAGATTTTAATTTGATGAAAATTCTAAACAACAGTATCAATATACATGCTCCTTAATTCGCATGCATCATGAAGGTAAAAGGGCAATTACACCTGTGCAGCTATTTACATTCTTGTAAATACTGTTTGGTGAACTCTGAGTGAGGGGGATAGTTGGTATCTTTGTTCATTGATTCTGAAAGACCAGCACTGTGATGATTCTTTTTAAAAAACTACATATATGTGTT
This sequence comes from Struthidea cinerea, assembly GCA_013397865.1. Lineage (NCBI taxonomy): Eukaryota > Metazoa > Chordata > Aves > Passeriformes > Corcoracidae > Struthidea > Struthidea cinerea. Next base: position 1,625,962 of record VZTI01004803.1, read on the forward strand.
TGGACTGTTGTTGGAGCAGTAGGAGGGACAAGGATTTTTGCTTGTTTTATCTTTTTTTTTTTAATCAATATGGGACTAGCCCGTCCCAGTGCAGAAAGACAGTTCTACTATGAAACTGAAACTAGAATAATGAATCTCATTATCATGGTGCAATAGCCATATTTTATTAAAATTTCACAGTAGTACTGCTGCATCTTCCTGGTGAAACACTCAAGCTGCCTGATGAACTCAGCAGACAGCTGCTCACCACCATGCGCTTGACTTGTTCCAGCAGACAGTTCCTGTAAGACACATCATTTTTTTGGGCAGTTTAAAGATTTTTATTTTTTTATTTGCTTGCATTTAAGGACAAAACCAGGTCTGAATTGTGATATTTTTCCTCTGCCTGCACTGTGCAGATCTGTCATACACAGGAGGGCAGCTTCTCTGGCCCCATGCAGTCCACAGGCAGCCTGCCGGCTATCCCTGTTCTGGCCAGTGTGCAGTGCTGGATTTCACATCCCCACACAGGGTTGTAGTGACCTGAAGTGCTTCACAAAATTACATGTGGAATTACTGATACTATTAAACAAACAATGCTTCTTTGTCGCTCCCTTTTCAAGCCCCCTATTTACTGTACACACCTCCTTTTATTATGCACTGGTCCTTAATGAGAGCTTAAAAAATTAAATAAATTGCCATCACCGTTGTTTCATTTTTGTGATTAAAATTGATTTTACTGGAGCTATAAGGACAGAATGTAGCTCAGATTACTTTAGAAGAATTGATAAAACAGTCAAGTAGCTGAAGAAACACCAATTTCTTAGGAATGGCAATCTAGCCTCCAAACACCTGGAAACTTTGTAGCTGCACCAGTGGCTGGCAGCAGGGTTAGATTGAAGGAATGACTATTTCACACGCTCCGGGCCACTGGGCATCAGTAGATTTTGATGCCAGATTTATGCACAGATATATGGACTCTTTGTTGGTTTTGGAGCAACCTTTGTAATTTTGAAGCTTTCAATATCTGTGTGAAGACTAAACAGGAGTGCAGAGAAAAAGAATAAGCTTAAGATGCAGAGACTACAAGTTCTGTCACATGAACAGCTAGATTGCTCCCATCCTGTTCTAGCCACTGGAAACCAGGGGAGCTCTGTGATGCATAGAAATTCCTCATTTTTGTGTCATGTGTGAGTATAAACCCCACTTCACAACATACTATTCAGTTTTCTCTTCAAGATTTTTTTCAAAAAGGAAATATGATGAAAGACACAATAGTCCATTTGAAAATGCTACAGAAATTTTCAATCTACCCCTAAATGGCATGAGCGGGCCAATTCTCTACATACATAATTTAGTACAGATTACTAAGTGGTGGGACAAAAAAACAAATGCCATTGACAGTCATATATGTGCCATCCTGTTAACTTTAATTTTATGTAGCTAGAAACCTTAGTTTCTTACTGCTTTTTTCTTTTTTCTAAGAGGTCATCATTATTTTACTGTGTCTTTCTATAGGATGGGAAAGGAATCTACTTTTTTTTCCACAGATTTATAATATTAGCTGTAAGCTAATGCTGTTTTCTGTAATTCCAACGCTCCATTCACATGACTTGAAATATTCAGGCTTATTCTCATCATTCAGAAAGGGAGAACCCTGGAATATAAAGTTCTTCAGTCTCCTAGGGGCAAGAAGGAAATTTAAGCTTCCCAGAACAACTTCAAGAGCAACGATAGCTACCAGTGTTATTAGGGTAGCATAGTTTTTCAGAAGATCAACTGTAATGACCTTCATATCCTGGATTTAGATTCAGAAGTTGTTGACACAACCATATTAACACAGTCAAATGTCTCTATCGTCACTTATAATATGCCCTGGAAGCATAATTTAACAACATTATAATGCACAAATGCTGCAGTTACTAAGACAAAGAACAGCAGGGGTGATTAATTTTCGCATAACAGTCCCATTGATAAGGAAGATGTTCAAGTGTTCAGGAAAGCTGTGGGCATGAAATGATTAAAACTAACAGAAAAATATTCCAGTGGATGGGATCAAAAAGCAGTTCCTTAACTTTTAAATTTGCACAGCAATAACAGAGACAAATGAGCCTCTGAAATATTTTGGAAAATGTCACTTTGCAAACCTTGTAGATTGCTTAAATGTTTATTAAAATGGACCAAAAGCCAAAATTCTCTGCGTAAAATAAATACTTTGTCTTTGCTAAGTAACAGTATTTGTGAACAAAACATAAAACTATAACTTTCATGTGTCAAACACAGTAACATTTAAGATGAAATGTTGGAGTCAGACTTGGCATTTTTTTTCATCTTCCTATTTACAATCTTCTCATTAAGACCATTTACCTCACATTAGCTATCAAAATGACTAACATTTTTAAAGTTAGCTCCATGACTAAAATAAAAACAACAGAAATGTCCTTTTACCGTAACTTAACAAAAAGCAGAACCATATTTTTATCATCTAGGAGAACATACTGTTATAAATACAGCTGTTTTTAATCTACAATTATATAAATAATAAGCATGCTGCCATTCACAAGGATTTTAATAGATGATTATATATAAGAAATATCATGATCTAGAAGAGGGTGACATGAGTTTTTATCTTTCCTTTTCATTGTACTTATTTAGGATCTTTGTCTTCATCTGAAAATTGTGGAACAGACTTCTTTGCTACAACATTATCCAGTCGCTGTCCTTGCAGATACGGGTTCACACTCTGGAAAAGTTAAAAATTATTTATACTTATTAGGAACAGTGAAACAGATAAAAAGTAACTAGGATTAGTGAACATATTTATGTATTTCTTATCTGTCGGATAGTTGCAGACTTGGGAAAAAAATTGCTTCCAGGGATTAAATCTAAAAGTCAGTCAGTGTTTTGTTTCTAATTTTTTTTTTGAGCAATAATTTAATTCAATCCACTGTGAAGGAGGACTATCAAGAACATAAAACAATCTGAATGAAACACTACGTTTTTGCTCCACTCCTTCTTTCCTCAGCTCAGCAGAGAAGCAGCAGCAGTTCTAACTCCCTAATTCTTGAGGCAGGACAGAACTTGCTAGAGAAGTACAGGTAAGCTTTAGCTTAAATCACTAGCCCCTGATGGACATAGTGCTGGGATACAGATTAGAGACCACAATACCATTTTGACCAAAGCCTCTTCTTCAGCCTGTCTCCTCCCCAGGAGACCCCTCCTTGCTTCCTCTCTTGATGCTGAGATAAAAAACTGCTGGCAAAGAAGCAGAGCCAAACAAGGTTTTGGCATAGAAAATAGTTCTCATACCACTGCCAGAACAAGGGAATTCTGGAAAGAAGATTCCTGGAGAGGGTTTAACTTCACTTTGCACCATGCAGGCAGTACAAGGTGAGGCTGAAGATGAACAGATCCTGTCTCAAAACTGCTTGGAGATCGTAGATGGGGTAACATAGAAAGCCTATGCTTGAATTTTTTCTATACTAATGGAATAAAATGTATTTACTGTATGTGGAAGAGGCAAGCAGTTTAGCGGAGCTTCGGTATTAAGTATCATTTACACCTGCTTTCTGGTCTGTTACAGTGTAAGCAAAATTCAGGTATATATTTTCTTCTTCATACAGATACAGACTAAAATTCTAGTGTGAAGATTTTTGATGCTAATAAAAATTGTTTGCCTAAGGACAAACTTTGGAGGAACGCGAATTTTCCAGTATCTCCTGATTCTTGTCAGGCTGACTGCATCTCAGAAATTACTTTTCTTGAGACATTTCTGTGCTTCTTTCACCAAAACTTAAGGGGGAAAAAAAAAAAAGGCATTCAGAATGGGCATATTTATTTTCAATTATACCAAGTATTTGTCGAATCCTTGGAAAATATTTGGGGTTTATCTGTCTTCAAGTTTAAAGCCTTGGGTTTCTCCAGATTTATGGATGCTATTACTAATACTTAGTCATAGCACAGAGCAGCCCTTTTGCTTGCTTCTATTGGATTTTGGGTGTTTTGCCTGCTGCAAGTGAAAACATAAAAAATATTAAGAACCAGAAATGAATGTGGAAAAATCTTTGAAAATAAGCTAACTCCAATGCTTTAAATTGTTAGAAATAAGACATATGTAAATGATTTGTTTGTGTTTGTTTAAAGAATTCTGTTTAATGTCAATTTAGTCAAATTCAACTGTTGCATAAACTTCTAGGAATTATTTGAAGATTCCTAGGAAGATTCATTGGTCTTTTTTTTGGAATAGTACTTGCTTGCTACTTCTTGAAATAAAGTAGAAAATAATGAGACTACATAAAATTTTGAATCCTTCTTAACCAACAAAGGAAAACACAAAATATGATGCAAAATACTTTGGCTGATTTGACTAAAATATGTTTAATCCTATGCAGCTGTGCAGAATTCAAAGTAATGAATGTTCCCGAGCACCTTCGTACACAGCTCCGAGCCCACGGCAACTTAGTGATCAGAGAAGTGGTCCTGACACTTCTGGGCAGGACTGTCTGCAAGCACAGAATTTTAAAGAAGGGGAGAATTGCTAATTAAAATTAGACATTATGACTGTAAACCTCCTTGTCTTGCACTGCGAGTGCTGCAAAGAAACTAGCACAGCAGCAGATGGTGAATACATGCCTTTGCTATATACACTGATCATGAGTGTGTATGCTTGCACGTGCGCTTAGATAGGTACAGATAAATACATGAATACGCACACGTGCTTAGAGTGTGTGGGTTTCTAGCCTCCAATAGTGCCTCTGTGACTGTGTCACTGTAGCCCTGTATAGACACAGCAGGGTTACTACATACACTGATACACAGGACTTGTTTTAACCTCAAATGGGGACATTCAGATGGAGAAGATCAATCTGTTGCCAGATCCCAAAACTCTATCTGTGCAGAAAGGCATGGAGGAGTGGCAGGGAGCACAAAAGGCAGGAGGGGAATCCAGTGGACTTTTTGATTTCTTGAAAAATACACTCTGCTGCTGACAGCTCTAGGTTGCCCTTCTGCTGATAGAGTGAAAATTCTGAATTGTTCGTTAAAGCATTAGTAATCATTACAGTGTTACTCTAAAATAATTTAAATTCTAATGAATTTAGCATTAAGTAACATGTCACTGCTAGGAAAATAAATCTGCTGTAAAGCAATTCACCTTCAAAATTCTGGGCTACCCCTGGCCATGTAGCTGTCAAGCGTTTCCAGCTAGTACTTCTTTTGTATCCAATTATGTCAGTCAGCTCACAGACAGAAAGTGGTCTTTTTTTATTTTTTTTTCCCTCATGTATATTTTGCATGAATTCCACTTTAACAAGCTGTTCTAGCTATTAATAAATACTCTGCTGAACTACTTCCAGAGTAAATTCTACTTACTAAAAAATTAAAGTCAGGTGCCTACCCTTTTTTTCCTTTTCAACAAACAAACTCAAAAATCAAATGTAAGAACGAGGCAGATACTAAGCTCAGGTCAGATCATTAGCTTATGGTCGAAGTGTCAACTGTCAACGGTGTCTGAATCAGGAATAAATCAACTTATCTTCTCCCTTTCTAGCAAAGACTTAAATTTTGAGAGTTAAATAAATAAATCATCTTCACTTATGCTTGTTATTTTAAATTATATTTACTTCATCTACAATATAAACTGTGCTGTCGTAATTTGAAAAGCTACTTTCTGGCAGAGAGCTAGACTTTTCCTTTTTGTAAAAACAATACACCAGCAGCAAAACTAAAGACATAGACTCTGCCTGAGAGTGATTTTTTTTTTTCATGAAAGAAAGGCTGACACTACCAAAAAAGAGAAAGTAGCGAGGCAGACTGTGCAGAATCTTTCTATGTGGATTGTCTTCCTTGTTACAGGAGCAGAATACTGAGAACGCAGTCATCTTTGACTTTCAAGCAAGTGGGGCACAGAGATGGGAGTTTCATCCGAGGTAGATCAGATAAAGAATCACCTCTAGTGTTATTTACACCCAAAAACATATTCACATGCATAGATAATGATAATTAAATTTACTAATATTTTTAGTAGGAAATTTCAAATACTGTTTTAGAGATATTTAAATAATTTTAAATGGTTTTAAGCAAAAAGGATCAATTTTAAAACACAGATAATATGAAGTTTTATAGTGTTCTACACTTAAGTGCATCTTCTGAAAGTAAGAGGCTATTTAGAGAAATAAATCTTGTACCCAGTGTTCAGTCCTGAAGCCGGCTATAGTAGTTTATCACAGAGAGTCCCTGACTTAACACATAATCTAAAGTATAATATGAATGCATTAGACTGACTCTTCATTTCAGGAATATGATTTTAATTTTTATTAGGTCTCTAGATTATATAGGGTCTGTAAAACATTCTGATAGTTACCCTCTTTCTTCTTTTTGGACCACCATTGATTTTCTCAAAGAGTAAACTCTTGCTCTGGAAGGGAAAAAAAACCAACACAGCCATCAAATCCATTACACTCTTCTTTTAAAATACTGCTTTTGCTGTTAAATATTAGCAAGTCTAGAGGAGTGTGTCATTTTATAGGAGAAATAAACCACAAATAAATATTTGTATATTCCTGCTAACATTTGCAGTTCTTCAGGAGCAGTCACAGCCTTATCAATAATTTAAAAGCCAGTAATTTTCCACTAAGTTATCCCCCGTGTTTAGGCAATAAGTGCTTCAAGTATGTACTGATATAGTCTGGATGTTCCCCATCATGTGATACATGGTATAAATATATAAATATATAAATATATATATTTTTTTTTTTTTTT